>JAWQEG010006339.1:0-90000 GCA_033782935.1 Petrolisthes cinctipes
ATGGGGGGGAGGGGGCCTATCTATCACCAACACAAAAATGATGAGGGGTAGTAGTAGTAGTAGTAGTAGTAGTAGTAGTTAAGACAAGACGTTATAATTATTACAACACTGTCAGTTACCACACACACCTGCTTGACCCCATAATTACAACACAACACTGTCCTCTACCACCACACACACACCTTCCTGACCCCATAATTACAACACAACACTGTCAGCTACCTCACACACCTGCTTGACACCATAATTACAACACAACACTGTCCTCTACCACCACACACACACCTTCCTGACCCCATAATTACAACACAACACTGTCAGCTACCTCACACACCTGCTTGACACCATAATTACAACACAACACTGTCCTCTACCACCACACACACACACCTTCCTGACCCCATAATAATAACAACACTATCCTCTACCACCACACACACACACCTTCCTGACCCCATAATAATAACAACACAACACTGTCCTCTACCACACACACACACACCTTCCTGACCCCATAATAATAACAACACAACACTGTCCTCTACCACACACACACACACACACCTTCCTGACCCCATAATAATAACAACACAACACTGTCCTCTACCACCACACACACACACCTTCCTGACCCCATAATAATAATAACACAACACTGTCCTCTACCACCACACACACACCTTCCTGACCCCATAATAATAACAACACAACACTGTCCTCTACCACACACACACACACACCTTCCTGACCCCATAATAATAACAACACAACACTGTCCTCTACCACCACACACACACACCTTCCTGACCCCATAATAATAACAACACAACACTGTCCTCTACCACCACACACACACCTTCCTGACCCCATAATAATAACAACACAACACTGTCCTCTACCACACACACACACACACCTTCCTGACCCCATAATAATAACAACACAACACTGTCCTCTACCACCACACACACACACCTTCCTGACCCCATAATAATAACAACACAACACTGTCCTCTACCACACACACACACACCTTCCTGACCCCATAATAATAACAACACAACACTGTCCTCTACCACTACACACACACACCTTCCTGACCCCATAATAATAACAACACAACACTGTCCTCTACCACCACACACACACACCTTCCTGACCCCATAATAATAACAACACAACACTGTCCTCTACCACCACACACACACACACCTTCCTGACCCCATAATAATAACAACACAACACTGTCCTCTACCACACACACACACACACCTTCCTGACCCCATAATAATAACAACACAACACTGTCCTCTACCACCACACACACACACCTTCCTGACCCCATAATAATAACAACACAACACTGTCCTCTACCACCACACACACACACACCTTCCTGACCCCATAATAATAACAACACAACACTATCCTCTACCACCACACACACACACCTTCCTGACCCCATAATAATAACAACACAACACTGTCCTCTACCACCACACACACACACCTTCCTGACCCCATAATAATAACAACACAACACTGTCCTCTACCACACACACACACACCTTCCTGACCCCATAATAATAACAACACAACACTATCCTCTACCACACACACACACACACCTTCCTGACCCCATAATAATAACAACACAACACTGTACTCTACCACCACACACACACACCTTCCTGACCCCATAATAATAACAACACAACACTGTCCTCTACCACACACACACACACCTTCCTGACCCCATAATAATAACAACACAACACTGTCCTCTACACCACCACACACACACACCTTCCTGACCCCATAATAATAACAACACAACACTGTACTCTACCACCACACACACACACCTTCCTGACCCCATAATAATAACAACACAACACTGTCCTCTACCACACACACACACACCTTCCTGACCCCATAATAATAACAACACAACACTGTCCTCTACCACCACACACACACACCTTCCTGACCCCATAATAATAACAACACAACACTGTCCTCTACCACCACACACACACACCTTCCTGACCCCATAATAATAACAACACAACACTGTCCTCTACCACACACACACACACACCTTCCTGACCCCATAATAATAACAACACAACACTGTCCTCTACCACTACACACACACACCTTCCTGACCCCATAATAATAACAACACAACACTGTCCTCTACCACCACACACACACACCTTCCTGACCCCATAATAATAACAACACAACACTGTCCTCTACCACCACACACACACACCTTCCTGACCCCATAATAATAACAACACCCACCACACACACACACACCTTCCTGACCCCATAATAATAACAACACAACACTGTCCTCTACCACCACACACACACACCTTCCTGACCCCATAATAATAACAACACAACACTATCCTCTACCACACACACACACACACACACCTTCCTGACCCCATAATAATAACAACACAACACTGTCCTCTACCACACACACACACACACCTGATTAACGTCGAATGTCCATGAAGCAAACACAAGGTCACACGTCTGTTGGTCAAAGGGATACCACTGTACGTCCATTATACAGATGGAGTCGAGTACCGCGTGGCTCGTCAACTCCACCTCACCGTTGTAGGAGATGATGGCGTTCGTGTTGATGATGCCGCCTTCGTAGTTTGGGGCCGCCCTGCATGTCCAATGGAAGGGAAGAAGGATGGTTGGGTGGCTTTGTTGTTGTAGTGGAGGACAAATGTTAGGAAAGGTATGGAGGGATAGAGACAGAGACAGAAAGATACAGACAGAGAGACAGAGACAGAAAGATACAGATAGAGACAGAGACAGAAAGATACAGACAGAGAGATAGAGACTGAAAGACAGACAAACAGACAGAAAGATAGAGACAGAAAAAGACAGACAGAGAGATAGAGACAGAAAGACACAGGCAGAGAGATAGAAACTGAAAGACAGACAAACAGACAAAGACAGAGAGACAGATAGACAGAGACAAAGACACAGACAAATAGACAGAGACAGAATTAGAAAAACAGACAGACAGAGAGACAGAAAGACACAACGAGACAGAGATACCAGGAGCGTGGAAGGAAGGAAGGAAGGAAGGAAGGAAGGAAGGAAGGAAGGAAGGAAGGAAGGAAGGAAAGGTACTCACGTGTTCTGTAAAATAATGTCAGGATGCCAGATATCATAGTAAGGTATTCTGACTCTCTCGATGCCACCGTAATCCTTGGGGTCCCAGTACAGGTAGTCATCCTGCCACTTGGTGATGATTTCTGAGTTGGTGGCAATGGCATGACGTTTGGTGTCCTGTAGGGAAAAAGATAGGGGACTGTATGGGTGGAACTCTCTCTCTCTCTCAATATCTCTCAATATCTCTCAATCTCTCTCCTCTCTCTCTCATCTCTCTCTCTCTCTCTCTCTCTCCTCTCTCATCTCTCTCTCCTCTCTCTCTCTCTCTCTCTCTCTCTCTCTCTCTCATCTCTCTCTCTCTCCTCTCATCTCTCTCTCCTCTTCTCTCTCTCTCTCTCCTCTCTCTCTCTCTCTCTCTCTCTGTGTGTGTGTGTGTGTGTGTGTGTGTGTGTGTGTGTGTGTGTGTGTGTGTGTGTGTGTGTGTGTGTGTGTATCCATTAGTGTGAATGTGTATATAAATGTAGGCTTGTATGTACAGTATGTAGCAACCTATTTAATTAAGTATGAATCCACACACCGCTTACCACAATCAGTATATTGAAGAGAGACAACTCAAAGAAGACTTTTGTGATTGTCCCCAACTCGAGAGATTGGTCTGACGTGTTTGTTGTACGACTTGAACAGAACGTCGAAGAGGTCGTTGCTCATTTTTGGTTCGGTTTGCATCCTTACTGTGACCACCATCGTCCTTATTGAAGTAGGATCTAAGAAGGTCCTCTAAGCCGCCACCACCAACAGAGGAACCCTTCATAAACGGAGGCAGGGCTGTGGGAGAGGTATTATTGTACTGTAAACACCATAAATCAAAACAACAACAACCATCGCTGCAATTCTCGTGTGATAGTTATTATTATTATTATTATTATTATTTTTTTTTTTTTTTTTTTTTTTTTTTTTTTTTTTTTTTTTACATTGTGACACCTCAGACGATGGATACTGAAAAATAGTTTGTTTGTTTACGGGACATCATTTACAGAACCATCCTGCTCGATTTTTTTTTTTTTTTTTTTTTTTTATGGTGTTTACATACAACATACAATTTTGTTATTATCGTTTATTGCATAAAGTGAGGACTACGGGAAAGGTGTTTACTTTATATATAATTATCCTCTCCAATCTATAGTAAATTATAAGAATTCGAAGGATTTAAAGCTATGTTCTATTTAGTTCAAAATGTCTATGCACGCTGAAGTGTTGCAATTTTCCAGGCTTAGTAAAAGGGAAATATGGATTTTAGTAGAGTGTTGCATAGTTGACCTCCCATTGTGCAGCCACAATCAAATAACCACCGACACTTTCCTTTAGTCGTATTAAATATCGGTAATAAAGAACAACACGTGTATGATTTTGCACCACCTCATAATAATAATTGAGAGGGTTGAGTTGACGTAAGGTGTTGTTGTATGATTATATTTTGATATGATACTGATTTATTTGCACGATGGAATGAAAGTATCGGTGGTTATTTGATTGTGGCTGTACATGGGAATAACAGAGTAGTGGTCAGCTATTACATTAAGAGGAGAAGCTCTTTTAATTAAATGAATACAGTGACCATGAGTATAATAACAACAGCTAAAAAAAGAGTGACTGGCCAGAAAGAAGATTGTAGATGAAGGTGGAAATAGAAGGAAGAGAAACAAATGAGTACAAAAATAGAGGGCTAATGAATCCTCCAAACTATGACACAAAACAGATCCCCCTATTAGTAAACACCGGGGTGGATTTATTTCAGGAGATAGTTTGGAGAATCAGTCGCTCTCGAAGCTACTAATAATAAGTACACTTTTAATAGATTGGAACGCCTTCATTCCTCCAAAGTATGCCAGGAAACAGACTCAGATAAAGAAAAATAATGGTATCCTGTTGCCTGGAATAGTTTGGAGGAATTATTTGCTCCAGATTTACCACCCAAAACAATGTGCTATATACCCCCTTAAAGAGGCGAAGGTGAAAGCGAAATATTCACAAAGGTCGGATGGGAAAAAGGTTAAAGAGGCGAACAGGCAAAGGTGATGAAGAATAACTAAGAAGGCAGGTGTTGGGTTTTGTTGTGTGGGGAAGAACCATAAAGCAAGTAGGCCTATTATGTGTAAGAAGATTACGTACAGTCACAGTCAAATATCCACCGACACCCTCCTTCCATCGTAGTAAATATCTTGGTAATAACGAACAACATATGAATGGTTTTGCAGCACCCTCATCATAATCATTGAGGGGGTTGAGTTGACATAAGGTTCTGTATGATTATATTTTGATATGATACTGATTTATTTGCACGATAAAAGGAAAGTGTTGGTGGTTATTTGATTGTGGCTGTACAATTGACCACAAGAATTTTGCACACGCTGATGTTTTCGAGGGCTTAATACTTACAGATAATGTAACACTACGTAACTGAAATACAGCTTTGTTATTAGGTTTGTTGTTTTGCTAATCACCGAGTCACTTGGTAGACCATTCATTGCAGTACTTCCAGAATAATGACCTCACTTTCCATATAGCCTGTGTAAGAATTCCTGTGGCAAACTGTACTGCCTTGACTCTTTGATAATAACAGCAGTGGAAGAGAGATGTAATATTGTGCATGGCAGTGAAAAGATAAAACCGTGTTGAATCACTAACACAAAGACTGTACACTCGTGATACGTAATCCCTGACGAGAGACGAACGGCAGGCACCACACACACATACCCTGCATTCGAACTCAGCCTCTATATATATGTGTACTGGGTGGGGAAATGAGCAATACCAGGCGTTTCGAAGCTTTCTGCTCCTCACACTCTGGTCAGAAATTATGTATCACGAGTGTACCGTGGTTAAACAGAGCCCCTTGAAAGACCACTATTAATGTTTAAGAGGAGGGTATATTTATGGCATGTTTGGAGATAATGATGCCTCCAAACTATTCCCAGCAACATGACCCCATTACATTTGTGCATTTGGTTCTGTTTCCTGGCATATTTTGGAGGAATCAAGGCACTCCAATGTACCCAAAGTATACTCTCCCCTTAATTAAATAAATACAGTGATGACAATACGTATACAACAACTGCTAAAGAGAGGCTGGCCAGGAAGAAGAAGGTTGTAGATGAAGATGGAAAGGAAGGAAGGGAAACAAATGAGTACAGTTTGGAAATTAAAGCGCTGTGAGACTCAATTGATTAAGGACCCTGTGATCGTGTATGGAAATTGGAGGCTTCTGATTCCTCCTGATTATGCAACAAAACAACACGCTCCTTCCATATAGGTGGTGGTGTTTCGTGGCAATATTTGAAGGACTCATTTACCTCCAATTTTTCTGATCACATTACAGGGTCCCTTAAGAGGCTACTAAAGTGTCTGGCGTAAGAGTCAAAGTTTAAATCAGGTTCCAAAGAGAAGAGCTGACTATGAATCAGAATGTTGAACTACAATCCACAAACTACACTACACCCCCCCAACACCAATAAAAAATATATACAAAATACATCCTATACCTTACTTCAATCAACACACAACACACCAATTAACACCTTACCGTACAACAACACCCTACAAACAACATACAGCATACCACAACACCATTCACCACCCAACACCCTACCGTACTACACTCAACACTACACACCCCAAGACAACACCAACCAAACTACTGTACTACACCCTACCATACGACACACACCACAACACCAACCAACCAACACCCTACCGTACTACACTCAACACTACACACCACAACACCAACCAACACCCTACGGTACTACACTCACCACCACACACCACAACACCAACCAATGAATACCCTACGGTACTACACTCACCACAACACACCACAACACCAACCAACCAACCAACACCCTACGGTACTACACAATCAACACACTTTACAACACACTCTACAAAACTTTACCTGCGTGTTCGGGGTTCACTTTTGACATCCCTACAACAGGTACCAACAGTGTTACACCTGGGAAAAACATTATACACAGTCTGTTCTCATATCAACCTAATTATATACAGTACATTCGCAATCCAAAATATGTATCCAGGCTTGCTTCGAATAGCCTGATCGAGTGTTAAGCGAGTTCAGGCAAGTATAAAACAAGATATAAGCGTTGTAATTGGTTCACTACTTATGCCAAATGATTCGAAACTTCAACAAGACCTGATTGGGTATTAAGCGAGCTCAAGCAAATATGAAACAGGATAAGCGTTGTAATTGGTTCACTGGTATGTCAAATGATTCGAAACTTCAACAAGACCTGGATACATATTTTGGATTGCGAGTGTACATACATTATATACAAGAAATTCCTTATTGTAATTGAAATATATTTATATACAGTATGGTTGCCTACCTGCATAATAAGAGGAGATGATTCTATTGGTGGGAAAAAATTGGAAGGCTACTGATTCCTCCAAACTATGCCATGAAACAGACTTGATACTAATAGGGTCTTTCTTTTCCATCCCTTCTCTTTTCTTTATTAATTCCCTTCTCTTTCCTTTTATTAATTCCCTTCTCTTTCCTTTTATAATTCCCTTCTCTTTCCCTTATTAAATCCCTTCGCTTTCCTTCATTAATTCCCTTCTCTTTCCTTTTATAATTCCCTTCTATTTTCTTTATTAATTCCCTTCTCTTTCCTTTATTAATTCCCTTCTCTTTCCTTTATTAAATCCCTTCTCTTTCCTTTATTAATTCCCTCCTATTTCCTTTATTAATTAAGTCCCTCCTATTTCCTTCATTCATTCCCTCCTATTTCCTTTTAATAATACCATAAACAACATTGTGTACATATTTTCACGAGTGTTGAGTAATGAGATAATTTTGGCAATATTTTCATAAGTGTATATAAAAGATAAATAATAATAATAAGAGATACAGTATTAATAATTTAACTTTTCTTAATTTTCAGAGTTTAGGGATGGCAGGTGGGGCAGAAATTTTGTAGGCAACTGTACTGTTAGAGAATTAATTATAAATGTAAACAGATTCTAGAAGAGAGAGAATTATTTTTGGTGGTCGTATATTTACAATCTGTCCAGCTGGTCGATATAATTATAGACATTACACCCTGTATACCTTTCAGAGTTACACACACACACACACACACACACACACACACACACACACACACACACACACATACATAGGGTTTTTTTTATTTACAAGGCGAAATATATCAGAGTTTTACACACACACACACACACACACACACACACACACATACATAGTTTTTTTTTTTATTTACAAGGCAAAATATATCAAAGTTACACACACACACACACACACGTAGTTTTTTTTTATTTATTTACAAGGCGAAATATATCAGAGTTACACACACACACACACACACACACACACACACACACACACACACACACATAGGTTTTTTTTTATTTACAAGGCGAAATATATCAGAGTTACACACACACACACACACACACACACACACACACACACACACACACACACACACACACACACACACACACATACATAGTCTTTTTTTTATTTACAAGGCAAAATATATCAGAGTTACACACACACACACACACACACACACACACACATACATAGTTTTTTTTCTATTTACAAGGCGAAATATACCGAAGGAGAAGAATGATTTAGGACAAGAAATAATTAGATGTAAGACAGAATGCTTAAGAGGCAATAAATAAATAAATAAATAAATAAATAAATAACACTTGTATAACACAGGTGTCATAAAAAAAAAAAAAACTAATAAAATACACGACATTCATAACAAATTACTTACTTACCCGCTAGGATGACCAAGAGGGATACTAGGTGAAGCAGTGAGGGGGCCATGTTGAGCCTCTGTGTCTTTTCAGGGGGTTGACGACGACTTCACTGTTTTCACGTTTTGTTCAGTAGACAATTCTCTCGTCCGTCGTCCACAACCATTTCTTCCCCTTTGACTTCTTCACTTTCATTCACACCTCCGGATATATTGGTGGGCCAGGTGTGTGTGTGTGTGTGTGTGTGTGTGTATGTGTGTAAACGAGTGACTGAGATGTGTGTGTGTGTGTGTGTGTAAACGAGTGACTGAGTTGTGTGTGTGTGTAAACGAGTGACTGAGTTGTGTGTGTGTGTGTGTGTGTGTGTGTGTGTGTGTGTGTGTAAACGAGTGACTGAGATGTGTGTGTGTGTGTGTGTGTGTGTGTGTGTGTTAAGTTTTTCAGCAAAGATTTATATGGAACATGATGATTTAAATCTGATCTTCTTATGAACGTAATCTAAATATAAAATCAAATCTTTCTACGATTATCAACTAAAAGCGAAGAAATGAGTAATTTTGTTTGAAATATTTATAACTCTACTAACAGGATGACAGACAAATAGGACTCTGTTGTCACGAATTATATTACATGAGTTTAGAATTGAAACGGAAATCTAAAAAAAAAAAAAATTATTAACCGTATGTGTCAATCAACTCCCAAATACAAAATAAGATTCATTCAGATTTTCAAGGACGACCAATTATAATGCCATATATTTTAATTTTGAACATGAAATAGAAGTTAATACATCACAGGTTCAGCGAGATTGAACCATACGGGGATAAAAATTTAGACAAAGTCGCGTCAGATTTTCAGCAACGATGACAAATTTACACATAAAACCTGGAAATTTGTAAAAACCCCAGCAGCCAGATTGGACACAACGATAAAAAAAACAAAACAAAAACAAAATAATAATAAAAATAATAATAAAAACACGAGTGAGTGAGTGAAGATGGAGTAACAGCAAAGGAGTAACAACGAGACACAATCAACACCACGTCTTGTTTTCCCGCCACGGACTCTCTCTCTGAAAACCCGCCAACATTCCCGCGCTCCATTTCCCGCCTTTTTTTTTAGAGAGATCGGCGGAATATTCATTGGTAAACATTTATTAGTGCGTCTTGTTCGCTTCTCGGGATGAGGGGTTTATTCATCCACGCTCTCCCATTGGTCCCTCCACTGGCCAATCAGAGGAAAGGAATGATTGCTATCGATAAAAAAGCCGTGTTGTTATTTCGTTGTACCTTCAGAATTCTCTCTCTCTCTCTCTCTCTCTCTCTCTCTCTCTCTCTCTCTCTCTCTCTCTAACCAACCACTACATTCCTCCTCCTCCTCCTCCTCCTCTTCTTCTTCCTCCTTCTCCTCCTCTTCCTCCTTCTCCTCCTCTTCCTCCTCCTCCTTCTTTTCTTCCTCCTCCTCCTCCTCTTTCTCCTCCTCTCTCTACTCTCTCTCTCTCTCTCTAACCAACGAACCACTACATTCCTCCTCCTCCTCCTCCTCTTCTTCTTCCTTCTCCTCCTTCTCTTCTTCCTCCTTCTCCTCCTCCTCCTCCTCCTCCTCCTCTTTCTCCTCCTCGTGTTTGGGTTTCTGCAGTAATTTTTTGAGGAATTACGAATAAATGATTTGTTAACCTCTTAATTGTGGTCAGATGGAATGACGAGTGATACTTCCACCAAACTCTAATACCAAAAAACAAACTACTTCAATATACGATTAGAAAATATGTTTAATTAAGGGGATATTATACTTTTGCTACATTGGAGTGCCTTGATTCCTCCAAAGTATGCCAGGAAACAGGACAAAAAAAAAAAAAATAAAAAAAAAAAATAAAAAAAATAATAATAATAATAATAATAATAATAATAATGGTGTCCTGTTGCTTGGAATAGTTTGGAGGAATCATTTACTCCAGATTTACCAACACTGTTCCCTAAAGTTATCTATATATATATGAGTTGACACTGTTATCCCTACATTCCTGGCTGGCCCTTTTTTAGACTTACCAGGCATTTATTAGTTGGTTCCCTCGACGACACTCTCCATCCTCCCCATCTCCAATTTCTTTCGTTTATCCACCTTCCTTTTTTTCCTTCCTCATCCTACCCACCTTCAATTTATTTCGTTTCTTCACCTTCCTTCTTTTCCTTCCTCATCTACCTTCCTCCAATTTCTTTCGTTTCTCCACCTTCCCTCTTTTCCTTCCCCATCCTCCCTCATCTTCAATTTCTTTCGTATCTTTACCTTCCCTTATTTCCTTCCCCATCCTCCCCACCTCCAATTTTGTATCTCCACCTTCCTCCCTCTTTTCCTTCCTCATCTACCTTCCTCCAATTTCGTATCTCCACCTTTCCTTTTTACCTTCCTCATCCTCCCCACCTCCAATTCCTTCCGCTTCTCCACATTCCCTCTTTTCCTTCCTCATCCTCCCTAGTTCTCTATCTCCCAATTCCCCTTTCTGTTCCACCTCCTCCATTCTCTCCAGCTTCTTATCTCCACTTTCCCCTACTCCCCCCTTTCACATCCCCTCCACCTCTACCTCCAACTCCCTATCTTCACCTTCCCCTCCTCCCTGCCTCTTCTTCCACCTTCCCTCCACCTCTATCTCCACTTTCCCCTACCTACTTCCTGCCTCTTCCACCTTCCCTCCACCTCTATCTCCACTTTCCCCTACCTACTCCCTGCCTCTTCTTCCACCTTCCCTCCACCCCTCCCTCCCCCTTCCACCTTCCACATTCCCTCCACCTCTATCTCCATTTTCCCCTACTCCCTTCCTCTTCCACATCCCCTCCACCTCTACCTCCAACTCCCTATCTCCATTTTCCCCTACTCCCTGCCTCTTCCACATTCCCTCCACCTCTATCTCCACTTTCCCCTACCTACTCCCTGCCTCTTCTTCCACCTTCCCTCCACCTGCCCTCCACCTGTGCCTCATCATCTACTCGGAAGGCTGAAGCATAATACGGATGGCGTGATGTTTTTCCAGCCAAGTTCACCTCATCGACTACACACATACACACACATACACACACACACACATACACACACACACGGTAGTCAAATTACCAGCAGTCACTCCTTACACTCACGCAAACACACCTCATGCACCCTCACGTTAACACACCTCATGCACCCTCACGTTAACACACCTCATGCACCCTCACGAAACACACCTCATGCACCCTCACGTTAACACACCTCACCCTCACGTTTACACACCTCATGCACCCTCACGAAACACACCTCATGCACCCTCACGTTAACACACCTCACCCTCACGTTAACACATCTTACACTCATGTCAATACATTTTTCTTTCACCTCACCCTCATGTCAACAAACGTCATTTCACCTCATTTTACCTTAACACACTTCATTATATCACCTCACCCTCATGTCAACACACTTCATTTCACCTCACCCTCATCATACTCATGCCAACACACTTTATTTCACCTCATTTTACTTTAACTCACTTTATTTCACCTCACCCTCATGTCAACACACTTTATTTCACCTCATTTTACTTTAACACACTTCATTAAATCACCTTACTTACCCTCATGTCAACACACTTTATTTCACCTCATTTTACTTTAACACACTTCATTAAATCACCTCACCCTCATGTCAACACACTATATTTCACCTCATTTTACTTTAACTCACTTCATTTCACCTCACCCTCATGTCAACACACTTTATTTCACCTCATCTTACTTTAACTCACTTCATTAAATCACCTTACCACTCACGTCATAATGAAAATCGGCAACTACATTTTTTATATAATTATATCTTGTATAGAGAGTGATAGACAGACTGACAGATAACTTAAGACAATTGCATAACCCCCTCCAACTTCATAATAATAATAATAATACGACTAAGAGGAGAAGAAGAAGGAGGAGGTGGGTGAAGGAGGAAGAGGAGGGGGAGGGGGAGGGGGAAAGGAGGGGGAATAGGAGGAATATGAGGGGGAAGAGGAGGAAGAGGAATAGGAGGAACATGAGAAGGAGGAGGAGGAGGAGGAGGAATATGAGAAGGAGGAAGAGGAGGAGGAGGAGGAATGGGAGAAAGAGGAAGATGAATAAGAGGAAAAGGAGGAGGAGGAGGAGAAAGATGAGGAGAAAGAAGGAAGAGGAGGGAGAAGAGGAGGAGGAAGAGGAATAGAAGAAAGAGGAGGAGAAGAAGAAAGAAGAGAAGGAGGAGGAGGAGAAGAAGAGGAGGAAGAGAAATAGAAGAAAGAGGAGGAGAAGAAGAAAGAAGAGAAATACAAGAAAGAGGAGGAGAGAAGAAAGAGAAATATATAGAAGAAAGAGGAGGAGAAGAAGAAGAAATAGAAAACAGAGGAGAAGAAAGAAGAGAAGGAAAGAGGAGAAGAAGAAAGAAGATAAATACAAGAAAGAGGTGAAGAAGAAAGAAGAGAATGAAAGAGAAGAGAATTGTGAGTGAAGTGAAGGATTGACATCGTATTCATGGAACACTGCATACAATACAATGACCGTGGGAGAATTATTATGAACCTGTTAACAGCATCTCACGTATATTATTGATCCTAACCATATTATAGAAAGAAAACCCATACCATTATATATTTTATATATTACTATTTTTTTTATTTTTTTTATTGTTATTATTATTATTATTATTATTATTATTATTTTTTTTTTTTTTTTTTTTTTTTTTTTTTTTTTTTTTTTTTTTTTTTTTTTTTTTTTTTAGTGCTGTGTATCTTTAGTTAATTAAGGGACCCTGTGGTGTAGTCGGAAAATTTGGACATAAATGAGTCCTTCAAATATTGCCACGAAACACACACACACACATCTATAGGGAAGGAGCTTGTTTCGTGGCATGGTCAGGAGGAATCAGAAGCCTCCAATTCTCATACACGATCACTGGGTCCTTATTAATTAAAGGAATATTACAACTTATGGAGCAAATGATTCCTCCAAACTATTTCAAGCAACAGACCACCTTTATCTTATTTTTTTTTTTTTAATTATTATTATTTTTTTTTTTTTTTTTTTTTTTTTTTTTTTTGGCTACTTTGGTCCTGTTTCCTGGCATAATATGGGAGGATTCAAAATACTCTAATGTACACTCGTCATCCAAAATTTGTATCCAGGTCTTGTTGTTGAAGTTTCGAATCATTTGACATACTAGTGAACCAATGACAACGCTTATCCTATTTTATATTGGATTATTTATTTTGGATTTATTTATTATATTTATTTTGGATTGCGAGTGTACATAAGTATACTAACCCCTTAATTATTAACTATAGTTTTATATATAGGATATTATATAGTGCTAAATTATTACATACATACATACATACATATAAATAAACTTAGAATTTAACTACAATGACTACAATAAATAAATAAATAACTACAATAATAAATAAACTTAGAATATAACTACAATGAAGTACTTATAACTATAATTATATGGGTTAGAAAAATGTACTAAATAATATTACCTCTTGGGACAAAAACTAGTATTTAATTAAGGAGGTATAATTATAACACATTGTTTTGGGTGGTTAATCTGGAGCAAAAATGATTCCTCCAAAGTATTCCAGGCAACAGGATACCATTATTATTATTATTATTATTATTTTTATTCATCTGGGTTTGTTTCCTTGCATGCATACTTTTTTTTTTTTTTTTTTATGAATCAAGACACTCCAATCTATTAAAAGTAGATATCATTCCCTAAACTATACTGTATATATATGGGTAAGAAAAGTGTACTAAATAAATGTTATCTCGTGGGACATAAAACCTAATAATTATCATACCAAAGAATGTGATTGATTTAGTGGTTTACATAACATACTTACGTGACTTTATCGTTGCCATGAGAATTTATAGACGTAAAACAGCTTTACCGAAAATTCCTACCAACACACTACATTATTATGATTTTTTGGTGTTTGTTTGTGTGTGTTTTTTATATATTTGTCAACCATCTGTTATCGGGCCGCCATTTATTATTATTATTATTATTATTTTTTTTTTTTTTTTTTTCATCTTCTCATTCTTCTCTGTCCTCTCCTTCTCTTTCCTTCTCCTCCTCCCCATTTTCTTCTTCGTCCCCGCCCTCCTCTCCACCTCCTACTTCTCCATTTCCTCTCCTCTTCCTCCATTTCCTCTCCTCCTCCTCCTCTTCTATCTCCTCTCCTCCTCCTCCTCCTACTTCTCCATTTCCTCTCCTCCTTCTCCTTCTCCTCTCCTCCTCCTCCTCCTTCTCCATCCACCTCCTCCTTTTCCATCTCCTCCTCTTCCTCCATTTCCTCCTCCTTTCCCTTCTCCTCCTCTTCCATCTCCTCTCCTCCTCCACCTTCTCCTACTTTTCCATCACCTCCTTCACCGTGTTAGAAATGATCAAGCCCTCCAATGGAACTAAAATCAAAATCTTCGTCACAGTTTCCCTTCCCAATCGGACAGTACTCGAACTTCTCTCCAAACGGTGACTGAGTGAGGATGACAATGTTGAAGAGAAATGTTGTGGCTCCGAAGGTAATGAAGAGAATTCGGTCCAACACACGTGACATGAACTTCCATTGCTCTGAGAGGCGGATTTTGGTTGACTCGATATGGCTTTCATTCGCCTGGCTTCCATGATGCGGTGTATGCCTTCCAGCGCCTCCACTGACCGTCGCTGGAAGGGTTCTGGAAGAGGAAAATAATATAATATACAGCTTGTGTTCTGGAAAATGAAAAGGGTATACAACTTGTGTTCTGGAAAAGGAAAAGGGTATACAGCTTGTGTTCTGGAAAAGGAAAAGGGGTATACAGCTTGTGTTTTGGAAAAGGAAAAGGGTATACAACTTGTGTTTTAGAAAAGGAAAAGAGTATACAGCTTGTGTTTTGAAGGAGGAAATATGTACATCTTTTGTGTTAAGGGGGGGTAATTCACTTTTATTACATTGGAGTGCCATGATTCCTCCAAATTATGTCAGGAAACAGGACCAGCTGATGAACAAAAATAATGGTGTTCAGCTGTGCTTGGAATAGTTTGGAGGAATCATTTATACTCCAGATTTACCAACAGTGTACTTCCTCCTTAACACCTATAATGTCTGGAAGAGTAAAAGGTACAGTTTGTGTGTTAAATCTTTACGTCACAACACACTCACAGAGGAATGATCAGACCTTATCCTTTAAATATATGAGAAAGAATCGATTATGTACTTGTTTAGCATTAACATACACAGCTATTCAGTTCTGGAAAATACTGGAAAAACAATTCATTCTTTATTCTAACTTGCATACCTTCTATATATACAGGAGTATGTCAACTGGCACTTGCTGTGGTTAGAAACATTATAAAACACACACAGACACACACACACACACACACACACACAATAAAATACTGTCAGTCCTTACAGAGTTAATTTTATCTACACACTGTACTGTACTGATAGGGTCAGAGCTAGACATGCTGAGGTCAGCAGATTCCACTATGGGTGAGGCAACCACCAGCAGATGTCAACTCTGAACTGTAAGTAAAAAACTAAACATGAGTTTGTTCCACATGTCAAGAAGAGAAGAAAAAAAGAAAAAAAAGGAAAATAATTATTGTGATTTAGTAGAGTTTGATAATTTAAACAAGGTACAGTAATAAGAAGAGTTAAAAAACTGGAGGATGAAGTAATAGAAATAAAAAAAGCATTAATAGAAGCTAAAAAGAGAAATGAGGAATTACAAAAGGAAATGAATAGGAAGAGATGTCAACTGAACTAAAAATAGTAAAATCCAAAACTATTGAAATAGGAGGAAATTTAGTACAGCAAGAGATAGATATAAACAAAATGAAACAAAAAACAGATGTGTTGGTTAATTAAGGCCAGTAACATAGTATTGAAAAATGAAGAAATTGAAGAGAAAATAGAACAGGCAAATGAAGTAGTAAATGCATGCAAGAAAGAAGTGGTTAAAACATATTCACAGATTCTAAAAGAAAAAGAAGAGATAAAAACAAACATGAAAGCAAGATAAAGGAATAATGGACATAAAGAAAGAAGTAAATGAAGTAATAAGGAAAAATGTAAAGTTTGTCAGAGAGACAATTTATATGAAAAAATCAATAATAATTTATGGAGTAAAAGAAGAAGAAATGAGAAATAAAATAGCTAGGGATAAAGAAGAAATGAATAAAATGACAGGTATAATGAAAACCATAATGGAAGAAGAGGAAGAAGAAGTAAAGATAGAAGAATTCCACAGACTGGGGAAATTTGAAGAAAATAAAATGAGACCACTAAAGATAATTGTACAAAGTAGTAACATGGTAGAAACTGTATTGAGAAATGCCAGGAATTTGAAGAACTCTGAAGAATGGAATAATGTAAAGGTAGTCGGATGCCTAACCAAGGAAGATAGAGAAATACTCAGAGAAAATGTGGAAGAAGCAAAAATGAAGAACAGTGAAAGAACTGAAGAAGAGGAAAGACATTTTTTCTACAGAGTAGTGGGAATGCAAGTCAAAAAATGGTGGAAAAAAAGAGATGTCAACTAAGAAAGATACAGAAAGGAAAAAAAAAAAAAAAAATTATATACTCAAATGTAGATAGTATATATTGTTAATAAATTAGCTGAAATTAAAGAAGTCATACAAGAAGAAAACACATAATATGCTTCACAAAAAAAAAAAAAAAAAAAAAAAAAAGTTAAATCATAGAATAATGAGAAGACACAGTAAGAAATTAATTAAAAGAAGAGGAGACAAAGATGTACAGAAATATAATTTTTTAAATAGAGTAATATAAAAATGGAACAAATTACCAGAAGAAGTGTGTGTCAAACATACTTAACTTTAAAGAAAAATATGATAATTGTGATTTAAAATACGAGACATTACGAGCTTGACTCAATCCTGTAAAGATACAAATAGGTAAGAACAAATAGGTAAGAACACACACACACATCATAACACAGCAGTGGGTCCTTGATAAAACACACACACACACACACATATACATCATAACACAGTGGGTCCTTGATAACACACACACACACATACACACACACACACATCATAACACAGCAGTGGGTCCTTGATAAAACACACACACACACACACTCACACACACATATACATCATAACACAGTGGGTCCTTGATAACACACACACACACACACACACACACACACACACACACACACACACACATCATAACACAGTGGGTCCTTGATAAAACACACACACACACACACACACACACACACACACACACACACACACACACATATACATCATAACACAGTGGGTCCTTGATAAAACACACACACACACATAGACACACACACACCCTTGAATAAGCCTGGTCCCTCGTAGACGTGTGTTGGTTTGACGTTGATCATGTGTACACTGACGTCATCACCATCCTTGAAGGGAAACACCTGGCTGGTCTTGTCATCACTACCTTTCATCTCCTGGGTGGGGGGGGAAAGGTTGGAAAGAATGGAGTTACATGGTGATAGGAATGAGGTTCACGCATTTACATAAACTATTTCATAAACTTTCATCTCCTGGGTGGGGGAGGAAAGGTTGGAAAGAATGGAGTTACATGGTGGTAGGAATGAGGTTCACACATTTACATAAACTATTTCATAATCTTTCATCTCCTGAAGGTGAAGATACGAAAAAATGGGGTTTCATGGTGGCAGGAATGAGGTTTACACGTTTACATAAAGTATTTCATAAAGTATTACATTGGTTTCCCTGCCTTTGGAATTAAAAAAGAAAAGAAAAAACAATTCAACAGTGAGTGGACTGAGAGATATATCATCGTGTGTGTGTGTGTGTGTGTGTGTGTGTGTGTGTGTGTGTGTGTGTGTGTGTGTGTGTGTGTGTGTGTGTGTGTGTGTGTGTGTGTGTGTGTGTGTGTGTGTGTGTGTGTGTGTGTGTGTGTGTGTGTGTGTGTGTGTGTGTGTGTGTGTGTGTGTGTGTGTGTATGTGTGTAGATAAAACTAAATCTGTAAGGACTGACAGTACTTTATTGTGTGTGTGTGTGTAGATAAAACTAACTGTAGTGATTGACAGTATTTTATTATTGTGAGTGTGTGTGTGTGTGAGTGTGTGTGTGTAGATAAAACTAATTGTGTAAGGACTGGCAGTATTTCATCGTGTGTGTGTCAGTGTGAGTGTGTTTGTGTATAAAACTAACTGTGTAAGGACTGACAGTAATTTATTGTGTGTGTGTGTGTGTGTGTGTGTGTGTGTGTGTGTGTGTGTGTGTGTGTGTGTGTGTGTATGTGTAGTGCTAACCAACCTTTTCATCTGTACCCAAGCAGTTTTAATAAAGTCTGGAACCTTAACCCCCACGAGCCAAGCCATCCACAGTACCCAACTCCTGAGCCACTCGGTACGGCATGGCCTCGGTCCCCGGAGTACGACAGGTTGAGTACGTACACGGAGAAGATGATGTTGAAGGTGAGTACGATCAGACACACACCGTAATACACACCTGGGGAAGTACACCAACACACATACACACATTTACAGTTCGTCATATGATTTAATTACACTTGGGGAGCACACGTGTAATTACATATACACACATATACACATACATATATACACACACACATACATCATAACACAGCAGTGGGTCCTTGATAAAACACACACACACACACACATATACATCATTACACAGAGGGTCCTTGATTACACACACACACACACACACACTACCTATAACAAATTAACTAACTAACTAATTTAACACATCTCATTTAACACGAGACCAGTCAATTAATAATAATAAAGAACAGAAGCCTGGAAAAAGCAAAGGTACAACAGAATCTAATGTGGCACTTGTTTTTAAAATGACACGAAAGACACGAAGTTACGCCAGACAGACAGACTATTATATTTACCAGCGAGTGGAAGTGACTGTGTGGGTGGTAGGTTCTCCGTCATAGCCATCAGGAAGACAATCATAGCCAACATGGAGTTAATACCCAGGCCAATTTTTCCCCGGTTTCAGCAGGCAGCGAGAAAACCAGGAGGGCTGTCATGGGCAAGAAAATAATGTAAATAAGTTAGGTTAGGTTAGGGTTAGGCCTCTGTAGCACGAGAACTTTCCACTACATAGAGATGACAATAAGTTTACATAAATAATCGTAAATTATATCAGTAAGCAAGAATAAGTATGGTAGTTAATGTACAGTAGGTAAATGAAGGTATGTATGTATATGTAAGTATTGAGAGAGAGAGAGAGAGAGAGAGAGAGAGAGAGAGAGAGAGAGGAGAGAGAGAGAGAGAGAGAGAGAGAGAGGAGAGAGAGAGAGAGAGAGAAGGTATGTATATGTAAGTATTGAGAGAGAGAGAGAGAGAGAGAGAGAGAGAGGAGAGAGAGAGAGAGAGAGAGAGAGAGAGAGAGAGAGAGAGCCAGGTATGTATATGTAAGTATTGAGAGAGAGAGAGAGAGAGAGAGAGAGAGAGAGAGAGAGAGAGAGAGAGAGAGAGAGAGAGAGAGAGAGAGAGAGGTTAAGTAGATATAAGTACTAACCACATATATTGATGAGAACACCAGGCATGATGAAGAAAAAGAGGGCAAACTTGACCCTCCTCTGAAGCTGGACGTGGTAGGTGATGACTGAAGGCACAAGGAGGTGGTCGTGGTGGTGGGAGGCACGTTAGAGGAAAGAAATCAAGTATCAAACAGTGGTGAAAGATGCTACATAGAAGGGAGAGAAGATGTTACATAGAAGGGAGAGAAGATGGTACATAAAAGGGAGTGTGAAAGGTGGTCGTGGTGGTGGTGATGGGAGGCACGTTAGAGAAAATAAATCAAGTATCAAACAGTGGTGAAAGATGCCACATAGAAGGGAGAGAAGATGTTACATATTAAAAGGGAGTGTGCATGGGAAAACAAACAAAAGAGAGGTAAATATGGAAAGCCACAAAATATATCAACAAAACCATACTGCCTGGCTATATCAACACTGCATTTTCTACCTTATATTTTCTTCAGTATTCCTCCATTCCACCCCGTTGAGAGAAAGCAAAATCTATAATCATATATGTCCCTCCCCTTCAATCCCCCAAAAAACTGTATAATAATCCTAACTTGAGAAGGGTTCATCGCAGCAGGGGTCGAAGTCATTGTAACTCTCGCTGTAGAAGTTCTCAAGAAAGAACTCCTGGTTGGGGTGGAAACGGGTGATGTCAGACGGACCTTTATCCAGCTTCATCTGTTGGACGAGAATTAAAGGTGTTGTGTTAGGGTATGTACTGTACACACACACACGCACACACACACACACACACACCAAGAAGGTTATATATACAACCTCCTTGACACACACGCACACACACACACACACACACACACACACACACCAAGAAGGTTATATATACGACCTCCTTGACACACACACACACACACACACACACACACACCAAGAAGGTTATATATACGACCTCCTTGACACACACACACACACACACACACACACACACCAAGAAGGTTATATATACAACCTCCTTGACACACACACACACACACACAACCAATACCCATATACTCACTGGCAGGCTACTATCTTTTCCATCTTACATACACACATAATTTTCTACCCATCACCACTTACTTGGTTAACGTCAGCTGTCCATGATGAGAAGATAAGGTCACAGATCTGTTGGTCGAAGGGAAACCACTGGACGTCCACATCACAGACGGAGGTGAAGACAGCATGAGTCAACAACTTACAGGTGCCGTCATGTGATACGATGATGTTGGTGTTGATTAGAGACGACTCATAGCTCGTGTCGGCCCTGTTTGGTGAGTGTGGAGTGTGTGATAAAAACTTGAAATTATAGTTTAACTCAGTCTGTATTTTAACTTGCAATAACAGTATAACTCAGTCTGTAGTTAAGTTGCAATAACAGTTTAACTCAGTCTGTAATTTAACTTGCAATAACAGTATAACTCAGTCTGTAATTTAACTTGCAATAACAGTATAACTCAGTCTGTAATTTAACTTGCAATGACAGTATAACTCAGTCTGTAGTTTAACTTGCAATGACAGTATAACTAAGTCTGTAATTTAAGTTGCAATAACATTTTAACTTTGTCTGTAGTTTTTAATATTACCGAAAAGAGAGAATTAATTTTCCTAAACACAGATAGTCTTTGAAAGTAGGTGAGAAATATTTGAGAATGTTTGCAGACTTGAGAAATATAAAACAAAGGAAAACGAAAACTCTGGATATTGAGAAGTGACGACCTCGCAAAAGTGTCGTTCATCACAGAATGGTTAGTCAAAGTACACACACACACACACACAGACACACACACACACACACACACACACACACACACACACACATACAGAAAGAGAGACAGAAACACACACACACAGAAAAAGAAAAAAAGAGACACACACACACACACACACACACACAGAACCAAGAAAGTGAGTGTGTACAGTAGCCTACAGGAGGAAGTGAACATCATAAACAAATGGGTTAGTGAAGTGAAGTGGATTGGTACTGTACAGCCACAATCAAATAACCACCAACACTTTCCTTCCATAGTGCCAATAAATCAGTATCATATCAAAATATAATCATTCAACAAAACCTTATGTCAACTCAACCCCGTCAAATATTTTTCTGAGGTGCTGTAAAATCATACACGTGTTGTTCTTTATTACCAAGATATTTACTACGATGGAAGGAAAGTGTCGGTGGATATTTGATTGTGGCTGTACATGTAAGTGACGCTCAATTTCCTTCATCGATATTCACACGTGCCAAACAACTCACTTCACTTCACCTCACCTTCACCTGTCTGTGTGTTCTCTCATCACTTCACTTCACTTCACCTTCACCTGTTTGTGTGTTCTCTCATCACTTCACTTCACCTCACCTTCACCTGTGTGTGTTCTCTCATCACTTCACTTCACCTCACCTTCACCTGTCTGTGTGTTCTCTCATCACTTCACCTCACGTGTATCGCCATGTTGGTTTTCATGAGGTGAGTGTAGTGGTTGTTTAATTAATGTATGCAAAACATAAAATTCAATCATATTTTATTCTATACTGTAAGTGTGTTGTTATTCTCTTTTTATTTTATTTTCACTTCCCTATCATTATCAACATCATCATCATCATCATCAATATCATCATCATGGACTTCATATATAGTAAGATTCTATATTGATTGATTGATTGACTGATATTAGGCGCCGCAACAGTGAGGTCATATAGCGCCAGAGAAAGGTGATGATAGAGAGGTGTGACAGCAAGCAGGAGGTAAGATTCTATAGCTGTATCCCTTACCACCAGAGGTCATTGTAATTCCATGACTTTTGAGATAATATTATACAGTATTACAATGGCCTACCAGCCTGGAATAGCCAATCGGAGCCGGGACACAATGGGGACAAAAAATCGGAAGCAAAATTCTGAAAAAAGTTTACGGAAAAAAAAAAATAGGACAATTTTTATCACCTTCACCCTCGTCCTAAGACCTAAGTGGTCTTCTTTGCCTGGTGGGGAGGGGGGGGGACGGAGGAGGGCTTCTATCATCCTCAAATCAAGCCAAATTGCCTGGGGGGAGATGGGGGCTTTTTTCTTTCATCCTCAAATCAAGTCAAATTGTCTGGGGGGGAGGGGGGCTTCTTTCTTTCATCCTCAAATCAAGTTAAATTGTCGGGGGGAGGGGGAAGGGGTTTTCTTTCATCCTCAAATCAAAGCAAATTGTATGTGTGAGGGAGATCTTTCACCCTCAAATCAAATTATATGCGTGTAAAAAAAAAAAAGTATATCAGTCCAAAAAGTAACTCACGTGTTGTAAAGAATAACATCCGGGTGCCAAATGTCGCTATACAGAACCCTGAGCTCCGTGGTGTCGTTGTAGCTGTTGGGGTCCCATGAGAGGTATGGGTCATTCCACAACATGATGACCTCAGTGTTAGTCACCATAATGCCCCTCTTTGTGTCCTGGGGAGGGGATAGGGAAGCAAGATCATAGATAGATAGATAGATAGATAGATAGATAGATAGATAGATAGATAGATAGATAGATAGATAGATAGATAGATAGATACATAGATAGATAGATAGATAGATAGATAGATAGATAGATACATACATACATACATACATACATACATACATACATACATACATAGATACATAGATAGATAGATAGATAGATACATGGTTGGTTCACCCACACGACACACCAAAGATATCTCACATACACATTTAGAGACAGAATATATACTTGTAAGAACAACACAGTGAATGCAGACAACTAACACAATGCCACACGATATGTAGGAAAGGAAAAGAAGAGGTATAAGAAGAAGGAAGAGGAGGTGGACGAGGAGGAGAAGAGAAAATGAGCTCGCATATAATCTATTTATTTTTTTTTTTTTTTTTTTTTTTTTAGGCTACGTTTTTGGCATTGGTGATACAAACAAAAACCCAACCCCAGTGCCTCATTATAAAGATATAGATTGACCACTACCACGAAAAAGGAGGAGGAGGAGAAAGAGGAAGAGGTGGAGGAAGAGGAAAGGGAAGAGGTGGAGGAGGAGGAAAAGGAAGAGGTGGAGGAGGAAGAGAAAGAGGTGGAGAAAGAGGAAGAGGTGGAGGAAGAGGAAGAGAAAGAGGAAGAGGAAAAGGAAGAGGAGGAGGAAGAGAAAGAGGTGGAGGAAGAAGAAAAGTAAGATGTGGAGCAAGAGCATGATGAGTAGAAAATAATCTTGTATACCCTAAACCCCCTTCATAACAACTCTATAGTATACTCTGAACCACCACCACCACCACCACCAAGAAGGACCCACCAGGCTGAGTACATTGAAGAGGGCAATCTCGAAGTGGACCACAATGATGTCTTCATGGCTCAGTGTTGGCATCAGGTGTTTGTTGTACCTCTCAAATATGTCGTTGTAGAGGATGTGTTGGTCTGAGAGATTGTAGTTCACCCATGGTTCACTCGTTCCACCTTCACTCTTCAATTTGTTGTTGCTCACTTTTGACTCTACCTTCACTTTGTAGCTGCTTCCTCCTCCTCCCCCTGCTCCTCCTCCTCCGGCAGCCTCACTCACTCGATGGGGATATGAGAGAAAGTTATTATATGAATAGAAAGGCGAATAACTAAATGAATGTATAAATTAATTACTTAATGCCCACCTTGTTCAGTCCAAGAAAATCACTATATATTGTTATTAACCTACAGATTATTAGGCTTGAATAAATCACTCTACTGTGTTGCATAGTACTACAATTTCAATACTGAATTAAAAAAACATTGACATGGAAAACGTTGTTATTGTTGTTGTTCCTCAGATTGTCTGGCCGAACAGTCCCGAATCTGGTTGACCGAAGCCTCATAGATGTTCGGGCCCCCCCAACAGGATCCAGGGAGATAAGTGAGATCTGTTTGTGAGAGGCAGCTGAAGAGGGGATCACTGACCCACTGATATGTACTGTACACTCGCAATCCAAAATTTGTATCCAGGTCTTGTTGAAGTTTCGAATCATTTGACATACTAGTGAACCAATTACAACGCTTATCCTGTTTCATATTTGCTTGAGCTCGCTTAATACTCGATCAGGCTATTCGAAGCAAGCCTGGATACATAATTTGGATTGCGAGTGTACTGTACCCTAGGGCCAACGAACCCAATCAAAAACACAAACATAAACTAACTCACCCAAGACGAGGACAAGGAGAAGTAGGTGTTGGAGGCCCATTATCTTGACACAGGGGAAGAGACAGATAGGAAGAAAGAGGGTAATGTTTTAAGGATATTGAACACTAAAACGCACTCAGGATGTGAACTGACCACCGACACTACTGTATATATGTAGCAACTGTTCTTCCTAAGTATGTGTATGTGTAAGTACTGTGTATATGTAGTAACTGTTCTTCCTAAGTATGTGTATGTGTATGTGTAAGTACTGTGTATATGTACCAACTGTTTTTCCTAAGTATGGAGTGTGTGTAAGTACTGTGTATATGTACCAACTGTTCTTCCTAAGTATGGAGTGTGTGTTGGTAAGTCTTTTCCCTAAACAGCCAAAAGGAAATGATGAGGACAGTTAGTTGTCAAATTATCAACGGCTGGACGAGGAGGAGGAGGAGAGAGAAAACTGAAAATGTGGGTGATTGTGTTAAGACTGTAGGAAAGAAACCAAGGGCATTTCAGGTGTGAGGCAACTACTGGCAAAATTGGAAATAGTTGTATGTTAATGTCAGTAATGAAGGTGATCCAGGTATGAAAAGGTGTACAAAAAAATAACAGACTCGAAAAAAGAACAAAATTGCAAAAATAAAACTGTACAATGAATAAAAAATAATAAAAAGATTTATCACAGTATGCAAGAATTAATATATTATTATTATTTCTTTTCTGGACATTTCAAAGTATATGTCACTGAGGCAGAAATGTAAAAAGATTTAAATAATTCTTAGGGTCACTACTTTATATTATTCATCGTGAATGGTGAACAATATTATGGTTTGCCAAGTGATAAGTTGAGGCTGAAGAACACCATAACAGGAAATAGTGTATAATATAAACAATTAATTTGCAACGCTCTGTAGAAAAAAAAAATTGGTTGTCTAGAGATAATATGAGAAGGTCAAACGTGTTTATGTTGTGGAAAATACTTTGTCTTGGTTGTGATAAGTAGGCAAAGAGCAGGAAGTGTTGTAGGCAGGGTGGTGGCTGGCCTTAGAATGGTATATAGCAACTCAACTACTTAAGACACTGGTAAGATGAATGGGGGGGGAAGGAACGGAATGGGACGGGGAGGGGTAATGAGAAGAGGTATAGGAAAGTAGGGAGAGGTACTGGGAGGTATGACGTAAGAAGGGTGAGGGAGAGGAAAAAGAAGGAAGGAAGGTTAATTAAGATGGTGCTGAGAATAGAGGGGGAGGAAGAAGAGGAGATAGGGAAATGGAGGAAAAAGTGGAGGTGAGACATGGAAATGAGAGGAAGGTGGGAAGGGAAGGAGAGAAGGGGATGATGGAAAAAGGGAGAAAGGAAGAAGAAAAGGAGGTGAATGGGTAATAGAATGAGGGCCAGATGATGAGGAAATAGAGAGAGAGACAATAGTGAGAGGAAGGGAGAGAGGGAGAAGGCAGAAACGGAAAGGACCTCAAGGAAGGGTGAGAGGGAATAGATGGGAGGAGAGAGGGAGAAGGCAGAAACGGAAAGGACCTCGAGGAAGGGTGAGAGGCAAGTATGAAACAAGACCCGAGAGTGAAAACAACAGGTCGATCATTCTGACGTCCTATACTTAACTTTCATCACACCTCACCACCAGTCAGTCACCACAATACCATACCATTATACAACATTATATAATACACCATACCCACGCCACACCACATATGATAGCCTACACCACAATCACACCACACTAGTCACCACAATACCATACCATTAAACAACATAAAACAACTCACCATAACCACGTCACACCACATAATATGATAGCCTACACCACAATCACACCACACTAGTCACCACAATACCATACCATTATACAACATTATACAATACACCATACCCACGCCACACCACAATCACACCACACTAGTCACCACAATACCATACCACAATACCACACCATTATACAACATTATACAATACACCATACCCACGTCACACTACAAAATATGATAGCCTACACCACAATCACACCACACTAGTCACCACAATACCATACCACAATACCACACCATTATTCAACATTATACAATACACCATACCCACGCCACACCACAATCACACCACACTAGTCACCACAATACCATACCACAATACCACACCATTATACAACATTATACAATACACCATACCCACGCCACACCACAAAATATGATAGCCTACACCACAATCACACCACACTAGTCACCACAATACCATACCATAATACCACACCATTATACAACATAAAACAATTCACCATAACCACGCCACAACACAAAATATAATAGCCTACACCACACCAGTTTCCACAATACCACACCATTATACAACTCACCATAACCACGTCACACCCAAAAATATGATACCCTACACCACAATCACACCACATTAGTCACCACAATACCACACTATTATACAACATAAAACGATACACCACCACCACCATCTCAACACAACATAACACAATATGACACACCATACCATATTACACCATCCTTCACTAACCCAAATACACAGTGTATCATATCTAACGGTTACACTACAATACACCACACTTCATTGCACTTCACTACCCCCATATCGAACTACAATATTTCACACTACAACGCACCATATCATAATAAGTATTACACCACACCACATCAACTTACCCCCACTCCACCTCCAAACTCAACACCCATATCAGCTTCCACCAAATCGTTTCCTACACCACATTTTTCACTATTTCACCAGTGTCACCACATCGTTCCACTGATAGCCTACTAGTTTACCATAAAAGAAACTTGTGATGATGTACGAACAATTGTTAATTAGAAATGTTTATATGTACAGTCGCGGCACATAATCATTGACCAGACTTCCCCTTACACCCTGATCAAGGACTATGTGCCGCGACTGTACATGTTTGGAGAAGTGTACAGTCCTTAAGTGTATGTATGTACGTGTCCTGAGTTGAGATGACCAAAGGGGAAAGAAAGGAGACTGTGCTGGGCCAGAAAGACCTTGTACAGTAGCCTCCAAAAATTTCGAGACACTACCTGCAAGAGTCTAGCAGGTAGTGTCTCGAAATTTTTGGAGGCGACTGTACCACTTGGGAGGTCATCAAACACGAAGTAATAATTAGGAAGAAAGGAGGGACAACTGAAAAGGGGAAAAATCATTGGGTCAGGTCTGAAGGGGCGTCAAAACTCTCAAAGCATTGCCCACATGTTTGCTGGTAGTATCCCCTGCAGAGCTACGAGTCATGAAAACAACCTGCAGGGCTAGTGGGTCACTGTGTATCTTGGTCAATCACTGTACAAAACCAGGTGAATGTGGGTCACTTAGTAAATACACATTGGATACAGACTGATTTGGGGATTTCTCAGGAAGCTGGACATTCTAGTGTTAGTCCTTCCTTAATTTTGTTTATCCATTTTTCTTACAGCTCCTCTCGTCTTTTCATTATCTAAAATTCTCAGACCTCTCTTGTTTATTATTAACCATTTCTTTCCATGCGTTCTCTACTCATTTTTTCCTATCCTAAACCAATTCCTCCTATTCATCCAGTTATTCGCCTTCTTCTCTACTCCCTCGACGAGACGTGACAGCGTGAGGTTAGGACAGAAAAAATCCATGACTAACTTGTGGATGTTGTTGTCGGAGTTGGTAGGTATCAATCATCGACTAATGTCCCACCCTTGTAATGCCCTCAAACCACTCGTGTCCAATGCCATCAATAACACTCAACCTTACCGTTACTGACACGCTAGAAGCATACTTATCTTTATTTATTTATTTTTTTTAAGTGAGCTTTGGTATGTATAAATCTGTTATCCACTCCTCAAAATAAAAATTGTCAAAGAGTATGTGTTGAGTACAGTAGACAGCCTATACATTATTATAGCTGGCCTCCTCCAATGACTTCAGAATCTTGATCAATTGGAGTATCATTATGTTGCATAAGTGTATCCGTCCACTCCCAGCTCATGTATTTCTGTGAATTATTAATGATGTTTTGAAGAGTCAGGTGCCACCGAGAAATGAAACCTAGTCAGCACAAAAATATTTCTAACCAAGATTCGTTCCAGCTAAAACTCAATAATATATACCGGAGACAAAAAGTTTGGTGTGGATGTTTATTTAAATTTGAGTTACACGTTTCCACATATTGTCACACACAACACGTCAATTTATATCTTGGTATCCACTGAAGCTATATACTGTCCCCCAGAAACGCCCTATTGTGAGATGTTAGACTGATCGGAGGATGAAAGACCACACTAGGACAAAAAGACCCAGTAGGTAGGACGAGGGATTGATAAGAGACGTGGGTCAGCCAGCACGAAAGGAAATAATACAGGTATGCCTAAACCTAAATTAAAGCATTATATTTAACAGGGGTTGTAATTAAGACCTCGTTCCTGATCAAATCATTACCCAGTGTTAGATCTTTGATATTGTCCGTCATTGTATGTTGAAAGTTTGCCACTACTGGAACAAACTGTACTAATACATTCCCTTCCATTGGTTATCGACTTCCATACTGTCACCAGCAGACCCTCTCCCTGCACAGACCTGGGTGGTTTGCATAATTCACACACCAATTCCCTTGACCTTTCCTCACCCATCTGCTCTCAAAAAGGTCATGGACATCCCCCCAATTCTTCCTTTACAAACAGTCTTCTCTTCCTCCATCATCACAAAGTACAAAAGACAAAAAAGATTTTTTAGAGACACTCAAAAAAATAAAAAGGAAGGAGTTGGAAAAATAAAACAATATTGCCCATACCATTGCAGACAATACATCCCCCTGGGGAATCCATCATCATTAAAGATAGATTATACAAAGACGAAAATAGCTAAATAATCAAACCATTGCATTTCACACGAAGTAAACTTTCCACTTATATTGTCATGTCAGAACTATTATATAGCACAAGATCCCCATTGTGGCTTGATTCTGAACTCGTACACCCCAAATCATATGACCAAATGTTGAAGTTCATAATGCTGGGTCACACCTGGTGCAAAATAGAGTAACAGGAGAACACAATTTGTAAACAGAATACAGTATGTATCTAACCATTCACTCCTATGTACAACATGGAAGGCCGACTGAAGAACATAATTATGATGGTAATATACAAATGGTGAAGATTGACAGGAAGACATCACATAATTAGCATGTATACACATCCTAGACCATTGAAATGAAAACTGGGGTCGAGATGAATATTACAAATTCATTTGTTGACTTCATTTCTTACATTATGATTTACTAAAGGACAGGACATGAGTACGGACAGAACACTCTAGATCCTCAATATATAATTATGTAGGTGTTGCACAACTTCACTCTGTAAAATATTTTGAAGTTAGAGTATAACATATACTTACTTACAATATCTACATACAGCATACTCTTAAGGAAATTTAGCCAACACTATGCAATTTAATTTGAAACATTATCGAGCTAAGAATCTAGGCTATTTTAACGATATGCACCACAATTACTGATATTTCAAAGAAAAATCTTGTGATATAACCAAACTTCAACTCCTTGAGTCCAGTGAAAAATTCATAGTAGCATCTATTCTCCACAAATACTACATAATTATCCTCTCCTAACTACACACATTCTCATGACATGACAAAATGGATAAAAATAACACAGAGCCTGTTTGAATTAATTTTTATTCAACAAAAAAAAAATTCATGATGTATACTGGAAAAGAAGCTGTCTAATATATATATATATTTATACAAAATAATTCTATTTACCGTGACTGAATAACCAGAATAATCCCCATGGCTGTTGCAGAAGAAGATAGCTTCCATCAAAAAATATATGGCTAATTCAGCCATGGCTGCCATTGCACTACCTAATGGGTGGCCAACTAAAGCAGTGCAAAACCCACTTAACTTTCATGATATCAACACCAATTTCCCATGACAGTAAGAAAAAATATGGCTTGGATAACTATTTATCATTACAATTTAAATTGTAGGTTACGAGTCGTACTCATGGAGACCCAAGAAATATGATTTACCGTACCTGAAAAATTACAACAAATATCTTTTAAACTCGTGCATTTCAAGCATTTTCCCACTTGAACATTACTGTTAAACGCTGTAATGATAAAAATGAAAAATTACCTAAAAAGATAAAAGACAAAGAGTTTTTAAAATGCCCACACAATTTCCTGTCTGCCTATTTCTTCCTATCGTCTGTCCTTCCTACCCCCTCCCCTTCTACCTTCCTTGCTCCTGCTCCTATCTCTGTGACGTTCCTTGCTTTTTTCCCTCCCTCTGTCCCTGCTCTCACCTTTCTTACCTCTGTCCCTCTCCCTTTTCTTCTCTACATCTCTCTCCCTACCTTTCTCTGCCTCCCTTTTATTCTTCCCTTTCCCTCCTTCCTTATCCCTGTGCTTATCTTTCTTCCCTGACTCCTTCTTCCTCTTTTCCCCTTCATTCCCATGCCCCTGTTTCACTTTCGTTACTGGGATCTTTCCAGGCTCCCCATGGCTTCTCTTCTTGTCTTTGCTTTTCTTTGGAGTTTTTCCTTCAGCCTCACTGTCACTGCTACTGTCATTCTCTTCACTCTTCACCGGCCTTCTCTTCTTCTTCTCCTTTTTCTTCTTCTTATCTCGGTCAGATCCAGAAGAGGAGGAGGAATGTGATGAAGAGGAGGAGTCCGAGGAGGAGGAAGAGTCCGAGGAAGAGCCAGAGGAGGAGGAAGAAGAGGAGGAGGAATCCGAGTCAGAGGTGTTGCTACTACTCTCATCTTCACTACTGTCCTCGCTGCTCGAATCCCCCTTCCTCTTCTGTGCCCCTTTGTCCCTTCCTTTCTTCTCTGTAGCCGTTTTACTTTTTGATTTATCACCCTTACCTCCTTCCACCTTCTTCTTATCTTCTTTTTGTTGTTGTTTCACCTTTGAGGATTTTCCACCAGACTCTGCACTTTCTTCCTTGTGCATCTTTTTGTCTTGTGGTGATACCATTTTTTCTGACTGGTTGTTTTGAACCTTGGGCGACTCTGATGGTTTTGTGCTGGCTAAGTCACATCCTGTATCCTTTTCCCCACCTGTCTCAATTTTCTCATTCTCTGCATTGTCCTCTGCTTCCATGGGCTCTGAGGTGTGTTTGGGTGATGATTGGGGAGGACTGGAAGGTAAGGGAGGAGGAGAAGAACTACCTGGAGGAAGGGGAGGAGGAGGAGGAGATGATGATGTGGCAGAAGGAGGAAGAGGAGGAGGGGGAATGGAGTCTACAGGAGGGGGAGGTTGGTCTGCAGAGACACTGGGTGAAGATTCCTCAGCATTGGGCTCTGTAGTTCCAGAGTCCTTACCTTTCTTCCCAGTGACAGGTTTATCAGGCTTCTCTTCTTTCACTATCTTTAGTATCGGATCAGTGGGGTCTCTAGAGTCAATCTCATCATCTTTCTCAATCTTGATGTGAACTATGGTTGTAGCAAGTTCATCCTCGTCTTCCATGTCTATCGAGTCCCTTTGGCGCGCCCCGTCACTCGATTTTTCCCTGTCTACCTCCCTTGTATCCTTACTCTTGTCCCTTCCCTTCCCACTGCTTGTCCTGTCCTTCCCATCCCTCCCTTTGCTGATCTCCTTTTCACTGTCTTTCCCCTTATCTTTGCCTCGGTCCTTACTCTTTCTCTCTCCTCGATCACGATCCTTCTCTCTACGCTTTTCCTCCCTACTCCTATCCCTCTCCTTGCGCCTACCCTCATTCTCTTTCTCACTATCATTCCCCTCCCCTCCTCCACCACCCACCTCACCACCACCACCCCCTCCCTGACCAGCAACAATCTCCACTTTACGCCCACCTGCCCCCCTCCCATCCACCTGAACAACCATACGCCCCTTGTCATTTGGCTCATCCTTACCTGAGAGGACTGGCTCATCATACACTAGCTCTCCCTCCTCAGCCTCGAAATCTAACAAATCTGTAAAAACATATAATATTGTTATTCACCACACACTTCTCTCACTTTACAAATTTACCAATATATCTAGATAGTTGGCTTTGCCATTGTTCAATATTAAGATTTCTGGATACTTAATGCTAGTAAAATATTTCTTAGTGTGACAAAGGACAACTATAATAAATGACTGAGGAATACACATGATGAAGAGATGGCTTATCCAGGAAATCCCTTTAAATGAACTTTCCTCTAATTATTCCAAATTTGTAACAAATATTTATGAAAGGTTTCATGCACATCCAACCACAAGTAAGAATCTACATCTCTTTCAATATGTGTATACATCTGTTAAATGATTTAGATACAGTAATACTGTACTTACCACACAGTATTTATCATCATTATTACCATGCCATAACTGGGAATGAGTTGGCTGCCTCCTTCAATGACCTGACTAAGGTAGCCCAACCTCAGGCCCTTACACCCATGAGTGGGGTAATATGGGACACAGAGGTTTATCAAGCTAACTTACCTTACCCATTCTTGGTATCCCCTAATGCAGGATTAATATATTATTTGTTCATCATAGCTAAAGCTATAACTAAAGCTAAAATCACTTAAAAATTAGGCCCAATAAATGAGAAATTTTAACCAAAACTCTCATGTCGATATTGTCAGCTAAAGAAAGGCTTGCATTCAATACAAACAATAAAATGGAAAACCAACCTGGACAGTTAAGGTGATGGTCACTGTGTGGGCCCCCCTCCCCCTGCCTGGCCACCTGAGACCGCAACCCCCTGTGCTGGAACACTTCCTCCTCATCAACATCCTCATCTTCCTCCCCCCCTGCAACAACACCTGCCCTCCCATCATCGTCATCATCATCTTCAGCCCTTGAACCTAGAATTTGGTCCAGCTCCTCCTTCATCTGTTGCCGTTTATATTCAAGCTCACCTGAAATGCAAGCAATAACTAGAGTATATTGTTTTTTCTTTGGAGACAATGGCATTCATGATAGTAATCACCTATACCAATTGCTCTACTGAAAAATATATTTTTTCACATTATAACACATTATACTGTACATGTATACACATAAGTCCCTCTAGGTAGCAGCCTAGCCATGCCACTTACGTCTATCAAGGAAGAGGACTTAGCAGCAAAAGTACTAAAGGTGGCTTATATCTTGGCCAATCTTACGGCATCAATTATGAGGTACACAAAATATGAGCTAAAACTACAACTATCACTACTAGTACTCATATTAATATTGCTGTTACTACTGCTACTACTTACGTATGATTTTATCATGTGTGAGCCGGCTGAGCTGATTGGAGCGGGAGTTGTGGATGCGGGGGTTCCAGAAAATTGGGGGGGACGACTCAGTACGGATGAACTTGGCTAACATCATCTGATGGGCTTCCCAACCTTCATGCTAGAAAAATAAATTTTTGTCATAAATTAACATTGCATAAATCAACCAGTATACGAGACATTTGGCATAAAAATAAAATGAAACAATGAGAACTCTTCCTAACCATATGGCTATCACTGCACATTTACAGCATTTTACTAGTATAATAAAAAGTCAATCCTAGTTCACCAAAACAAGCTCTTTACTCACCATGTGGCTTACATTCAATGGTGGCATATAAATGAGTACACATGGGAAATACAGGGCCAGCCAGCTCTGGACACCTATCGGCTGGGCTCATGGTAATGTTGGGGGTGACTTGTAACACAGGCACAAGAGAACTTAAGAAAAATTCTTATTCCAACTATGAACAGTTAAATTTTGTGGGCTGGCAACTGACCTCTTTGATCCGGTTCATCTTGAGGGTAAGACGCCGGATCTGTGCTTGCCGCTCCTTCCGCAGATTGAACAGCTCCAGTCGCTCCCGCCTCAATTCTTCCTTCTCCGCCCGACCCTTCTCCTCAAGCTTCCGCTCTATGGCTGCCCTCTGCTCCTCCTGTCAATGATGGATGGAATGTTTAAGATCTATCAATCTACAACTCTGATTCTTAATTATTTCAAAGAACACTTCCCACCAACACAAAAATACCACTCACATTATTACAATTATTTCCCCCAAGGATAATATTTCAGTTGTTCAAAATGCCAACATAATGTAAGAATTATATGAATTTGAAATTTAACCTAACTTCAGTTTCACTTACAGATGACACATAACCATTTAAAAGCTTATGTTTCATAAATATTATTGATTCACCACAATATCCTAAAACATTAATGTCACAAATTGCAGCAAGTTCATCCTATAACCTATCCCTAAGAGTTGAATTTTACACTTTGGCCTAAACCACCAAGTGGTATATGGACATACAATTGACCTGGTTGTAGAACCTACTCTCTATCAATAATCTCTTATAGTATGTAAAATCTTTACCTTGTCCTTCTGCTTGGCTTCATCATTCTTGAATTTCTTGAGAGTCCCAAGCACTACACCAAACATGCGGCGGCTCCTGTGGACACATAAGGACTGGAGTTACCATCTATAGGCAATACAAAAATTAGTGATCTTACAGATCCAAAATACAACTGAAATATGTACTGCAATTCCCTTGTAATGTGTGACCAAAGTTATTAGTTAATAATCATTTATTAACAAATAAAATTATTCAAGTCTGCTATCTTTCATTTCTTTCTTCATAATTTAGTTGTAGCAATGTATAAAATATATAATAAAAGATCTTATTAACACATACAGTCAACCTTGTATCTTAACAACTTGTCAAAATTAAATTAAATTCGAAATTTACAAAGCAATTCAATCTTTACATATAATCCCAAATCCATAAATATGTGTAAAGTATATAATAAGTAGAGAGACATACCTATCCAAAGTAGCTCTGTCCTTGGTCAACTCCGCTGCTGCTTCAGTGCGGGACTTATTGTCACATACTGGACGGGCAACAAACGAGGCTAGAGATGGCTGTGGACATAAAAGAACATTTCACCACCATCCCAGTAGTAACAATAACTGGAATAAATACCTTATATCTTGGTAGATTATGTGACTTTCAAATATAGACAGGGCCCAAATTTCAGGCAGTACAGCAATCTACAAAATATAAAACAATCACTCCACTCATTGACTTACATTGGTTACCAATAAAGGCGAGGATTGTTTACAAGATATGTCTTCTAACATTCCGAGCATTAAAATTTGGAAAACCGGAGTACTTGATGAATCTTTTAAAAGGTTTTCAAGTAAATACCTCAATGGAACTCAGGCATAGTGATGATCAATAAAGGTTAAATGAGCCAAGGAGTAATCTGACAATGGGTTTCAGAGCGTTTGAAAGGTGTGCACCAAGGCTCTTTAATGGATTGCCATTAGATGTCCGGAGTAGTGAAAATTGCACGATTTTTAAGAAAAGACTGAAAACACATCTGTTCACTGAGTGTTACGACACGGATGATATGAGTATTACAAGTGATTATAGTGTTTAGTAATATTGAGAGAGGCCCTACGGAACACCATCTGCTGGTGGAGCGGGGCATAGAATATCCAACAACAAGTAACAAGTAACATCGTCTAATCAGTAACACAGCACTTTAAGAGAGAGCTACAATACAAACTGAAATAAGTTCGGTTCCATTACCTTAGGCATCTTGTCGTCTGCCTCAGCCACCTCCTGCACTCGCCTGCTTCGGGAGTCTCCATGGATCTCTGCCCTCAGGTCCTGGTGGTGGTGGTGGTTGGGGGATGGTGTGGGATCTGGCCTCACAATCCCTCCTCTACCCCGATGCTCAACCCCCCCTCGTCCCTCCCCCCTCACCCCCCGCATCTCCCCTACACCACCCCCACGCATGTCCATCATTCCCCCACGCTGCTCCCCTGCCCCACCACCTCCCCTGGCACGACCTCTAGCCTCATTATGATGCTGCTCCAACACCACTGCTCCCAGCCTGTACAACATGCAACCAACACATTAAAAACATTACAAATGATATTGTAAGAATTATCATCATTCTCGGTTTTATGTCTGCAGCTCCATTCATGGAATTAAACATCTGAGCAGTCTCTTTTTCACTCTCCCATCCCTGGCTCTCTCAGTGTAAAGGGTGCTGGGGACTAGGCCCAGTGTATTATATGCAGGAGATACATTAGTCCTCCTTAACAAAAAATATATATTGAAAAGCATCTCCTATGAAAAACCCTGACTGTGAAAAAAAAAAAAAAAAAAAAAAACATGGAATCGTGAAAAAATATAGTTCCAAAAGACTCAGTAAATTACTTCATAAACTAAATTTAAGAAAAATCTGTGAGGAAGGTGGTGATACTGACCTGGCAAAGACCCCTCCAGGTGGTCTCCGCTTGGCTGGCGGCTCATCATCCCGGCCGGTGGAGGCAAGGCGCACCCGTCGCAAGTCTGGACGCTGGCTGCTAAAAAAAGAAAAAAAAAATGCCAACCTCACACACCAGACTCGGCCCAAATTTCCCATTTCTTTTTTACATTTATGACTTCTCAATATCATAATTTCTGAGTCAATTATGCTAAATCTACCCTAACTTACAGGGCCAATTGACAGTAAAGTTTTACCAAACTAAAATATGCATAAAGAGGGGGAAAATACAGGCTTAACCCTTGTTCACAGACACCATTGTATTACATGCTGAAACACAAAAACTTGTAAAGGAAGAATGTTAAAAAAATCATATTGTGTCAATTTGTAATACTTAAAAGAAATGTCCACCCAACAAATGCCTCTGGTAGAATAAACTCAGTGAAGGCCATGTTGGCAGCCAAGAATCTTCAGCGTACAGAATTGCCTAAAAGAACTCAGGGGTTAAACAGTCCACAAACATAATTATATCTTCACCAAACAGGTTATTATGGATGTTGCCTAATGATTATATCCCAAATAAAGACCCAAAACACAAAGAAAATTGATGTTTTGGGTGCCCATAGTCAATCTGTACATGCATCTTCCGTAATTAACAACAGCTTAATAATAGGCTTAACTTAGAATATCCATAAATTTTCCGCATTTTACCTGGCACTCAAATTAAACTCCCTAACCCTGTAAACATTATCAAGAGTAACAAGATGGGTGAATATTACAGTGGATTAACATAATTGGAATACAGAAAATAAAACTCAAATAGGAAAAAAAAAAAAAAAAAAAAAAAAAAAAAAGATTGCCGTAACTTCTATGTGTATTTGATTCATAGTCAAGAACATCCATGGTGTGTATATACGATGGCATGGTAACGGTACGATGGTTCAGTTGTATGTATATCTGTCTATAGAGCCATCGTACCATTACCACACCATCGTATACACCATAGAGGTTTGTGAATATGGCCGTTTTTGTTATGAGCGTCCCTTGACACACCACCATCACCAAACCACACCTTGTTATATTTTGTTATTGCAGTTATTACATCTCTCTTACCTTCCTTCATTAAAGTCTCTGCCAGTCAGCTTGCGTAAATTCTCATCGACGCCTTTCAAATCTTGCCTGGCCCTCTCTATTTCGGTTTCTATTGTGTTGACGAGAGAGGGTACCGTGACACCCGCCATCTTTACACCAGTCACTCACACACACACACTCTAAATACTTATTATAATACAGTATACAATATATTAACAAATATTACCTAATAATAGTATTTTGTTAACTACGAATATTAAAACCCCGAAAAAAATATATTCTATGCATTTAATTATTACAAAACTCAAACAATATTTATTCAATGTATATAAATTTCACGTTTATATGAGCTGGTTCTAAACCAAATACTTTACATGTGGAAGAGAAGAAAGAGATGATAGCAATAATGCTATATATATATATACTGTATATGTATATATTAGAGGAATAGAGATGGTAAAGTGAGTTATTTGTTGTCTAATATAGTGTTTGGTAATTCTTGATTACTCTCGTCTAGGCTACTTGGATAAGTTGGATTCGCCGAAATAATAGGTAATGCAGGGACGCAAAAGTAGTTATTTGGTAATTCTTTTATTATGTTATTATACATATATTATATTATTAAGGAAATGACTGAGATACCTCTGAGTATTAATAAAAAAAATAAAAAATCACGACCAATATTGACAAGTCTACCTTCCAGGCCAAAATGTCTTAGTCAGTGATGCCAGTGCTTGGAATTTTTCCCAAGATCTTGGAATTTTAGACTCAACCTTGGCATCTTGGTATTTACAGTACTAAATCAAGTAAATCTTGGAATTTTTTAATTCACATAAACATTAACTCAATTTGTTAATTAAATTCACCTCTTCGCACTTATCCTTCACCTATCCTACCCCTACTATCTTCCCCTTCACTTATATTCATATTCGATTATATTTCGTGGCTATTGAGAGACAAAATTAGACCCTTTTTTTTATTGGTGACCACGGGATGGACAGGAACTGGACGCGTGAAAAGTAGGATGTACTGATGTAGTGCTATGAGTGGATTGAGAGTGAGTTCGTTCCGGACAGTTAATTGTTCCATGCCATAGCTGGGAACCGTCAAATACTCTCATAAAGGATGTCATCAAAGGCAGAAAGAGGAGGAATCCCGGGCGAAGACGAATTATTATTATTATTATTATTAAAATAGACCAGACACACAAAGCTGGGAGAGAATGCAAGCATTATATCAATCCGAGGACCCCAGCCCCATGAATGATACGACAACTCTGTATGTGAGGGAAGATGAAGATGCTTCTGAAAATCAGTCGGACAGCATTGTTTTTCTTCAGTTTTAACTTCATAAGCGAGTGTTATGTTTTCTTAAGCATATTTTTAAATGTATACTATTATAGTTTTGCATTACACATTATGTTATGTTGATCTTGGAATTTTTGGCGCGGCAATCTTGGGTATTCTGTAAAATTCCACTGGCAACAGTGGTCTGAGTTATTAGACTGAGTAGAATCAGCAGATCATCCAGCCATGCCATGATGCCAAGGAAAAGCTGGAAAACCTGCCACTCAGCACAGGCTCAGCCTGTCAGGCTTGTCAGCCAGTGTCACCAGTCTACCAGTCTAAAACAGTAGTACAGTACTACTACACCGCCAACCTACTGTAAATGCAGGGACTCTGCAAGACACCAGAGGAAATGACTTTCAAAACTGCTCAAAATCATCACATTTGATTGATTTGAGGATGATAGAACACTGTCCTAAGTCTGGAAGACCCTGTAGGACGAGGGACAAGTTGACAACCTACTGGAGACATGAGACATGGGGATAGAGGTAGAGGAGGGACAGCAAGCAAGAATATAATCTAAATAATTGAGGGATACAGTAATTAAAAAGCATCAATGGCTGGAGCTGATGGGGATCCAAAAGCCTGACATTACAGCTCATAATTATCACCATTGGCATTACACCCCTATAGGGAGATATATGTTTTTTTCTGATTACAGTACCTGCAGCTTTGTGTATCAACCATTTGGCTGTACCCAAAAACAGAGGGCTGCATTCCACCACCTATAAATATGCCTATATATAATTGAGGATATCAAAGAAAATGTAATTGTTTGTATTTATTACATAATACAGATCTAACCACATTGTAAAGTGAATATATGGCAAAACTATAATACATCAAACAAGATTTAGGGGGGGTCAAATTATCAAGAAAACAATAACTGAAAATGACAACAGAGCATATGAGACACCTCAGTTGCCAGGACAACCACTTGCCTTGCAATATTCCTGTACCATCAAGGTCCCTTGCATTTGCATTACTAAAAGTTGTAATGCAAAATTTGGAACTGCAAGCAAGTGGAAGAAAAATTCACAAAAATATTCTCTGCTCAGACACCTCTGTCTGTACTGTAAAGAAAACTTGTACAACCTAAATGCTAGTCCTGTCATTAATATCACTTTACTCGGACACTGAAGCTTGAAACTCCATGAAAGGGTGGTCAAATGGAGAAAGACTCCGAGAAAGTCCACCAAGCAGAGCTGACTGATAAATATTCTGCAAAAAGTAATTACCACACTATAATCACTACAAAATAATAAGGAAGATGAAAACCAAATCCATCAAGACAACTTAATTACGGTGTGGGACATGGTCCTTATTTACCTAAACACACAATGATGGCTTCTTTTTTTTTACACATATGTACAAGTGTGAATAATACCTTAAAAATCATGATAACCCACTTTGAACTGATCTAGCAATCACAGTATAAAACAAGAGGACTCGAGCTTTGGTGTGGTAGAGAGAATATGTAAACATGCTGGGGCAGGGACAGAAAATTGGAAGAGGGGACCCAAATCAAAACAAGTTTCAATAGTTTTCATCGAGATGATTCATGACTAGTGAATTACCTTTTATTTTATTGTGAAAACATTTCCATCACATCCTCGAGAAAACTTGAAATAAAATTGAAAAGATGCACTTCTCATAATCATAACCACAGTACGAGATCCAAATGCCCTGATTAATTTGAAAACTCATTCTTGACTATCAAGGATTGGTTTAAGTTTCAACTGCCCTGATCATCATAGTCTCACGTAATGAAAAATTTTAAAAGATACAACTGAAAAGTGGAGGACAAAGCCAGAACCTGAATCACAAGAAGGCTGACTAACAACCAGCAAAGTTTGCAGGGAACAGCTTAAGCCTTTCAGTTCTGACAATTTGAACAGTGTTTCATCATGTCATCTTTTGCCAAGTCATATGTGGTAACCCTTCTCCCATCAGCAAAGTCTTAAAAACAAGGATGGAACTTAAGCAATAGGTACTAGTTTTCATGAATAAAGAGTGATATGTCTGGAGTATACTTTAAAACAGAGGAAAGCACAAAGTTAATTTTAAAACTGGATTATGATGGATTCAATTGTATAAATTATGGGTCCTGGCAATTGGATATAAATTCATACTGTACTTAATTACAGCACTGCAAATGGTGAACTTCTAAACTGTATATGTTAAAATTTTAACTGAAAGGAAAGGTACCTGCCCCAACATCACATTATAAAGGTTCTTTTGTTTAGCTGCAACACGCACCTGACCTGGTTTGTAAAATCTAGCTCTGAACTTTATCCTACAGTGATATATATATATATATATAATGTATATAGTACAAATGTATATAGTCTTTCAAAGTTCTTATATCAAATTAATAGTAAGAAAACCTAAATTGATAGAGGTAACTTTAAACAATAAAATTTGTTGCACTACAGCATTACAAGAAACAAAGTGCCTGAACAAAATCCTTCCTTAGAATATCAATATTGCATAACCAGTTTATACTTTTTAGCATGCTTAGGCACTAGCAGTAACTATTACACAATGTAATTTTGAGTTTTTATAAAAGAAAGTAACTGCAAGCAGGAAGTAAATATCAGCGTCACTTCACTTGCTAGTGGATTACCAGATTTTACACTTTAATTCAAACTGAAGAGACTAAAATTTTCTAAGTATATTAGAGTGAGCATTATTAGTAAACACAGTTGACAGCTCTAATGTCAAAATATTCCCTCCACAAAACTTGTATTCTGCAAGTGACAATGCCACTCATAATTTAAATTAAACATATATAAATCAAGCTTTGTTCTACACAATAAAAACAATTGCGTGTCAACCTACGCTGTATCACAAGCTGACTCTCTTGAACATCCACACAACAGCTCCCAGAAAAAAGAAAGGTATGTGATCGCCTACCCACTCTAACCATCACCCAAGCATTTTACAAATACCTTGTTTTTTAATATAAACATATCAAGAGCTGAGAATGCACAACTCCTGATTCCTCTAAAATTAAAACTGATTTTTTCATGTTCATTTTCTATTATGTAATTTCTTGTCCTTTTCTCCACAGACTTTTTCTAGGCATTATATATGACAACAGGAACTTTACTGTATCAAAAGAATCACAGCTGCAGATGAAACTGTTCAATATAAACATTCAATCAACCGTGAATTACGATAATCTCACTCCCAATGCCAATAAGTGCAAGAGCTGGCCATGGGCAAAGAGGGGCAGAGACCAGACCACCTGGTATTTTTCTTAACTGCAGGTGCAATAGCCATGGGAGAGTAACAGGGAAGAGATCGGTATGTACACCTGTCAATAAAAGTAATGTTGAATTATTTATAGTTATATTCTGACCAGGTGAAGTTGGACAGAAGATCCTCATACCAGAAAAAAGTCAAGTACAGGTAGTTAAAAGTGATTTCAAAGCCTTAAACTGTAATGGCTTCAAGTAAAACATTATTTGTTTTGACAAATGTACACTGCCTCTTCTCTTCAACTCTCATTACACAAGTGGTGATGGTAATGGTTCTTCTATACTGACGGGGCTATCGAGCAGTCCACTGGAGGAAGGAATGGAACTAAACCAAACCTTCATCCACACCTCTCACATCTTCAATATCACAATGTGGAACAGAGTGCATCCATCTTATCAACTAGAGAAACCTGAAAGAAATAATGAAAAATATGAGTGAAACAGAACTGGTAAGTGACAATTTTTGCACCTTACAGGGAGACATTTATGGGTTAGCACTGGGCTTCATGATTTCATGGAGAATATTGCAAGAAATATGCAACGGATTAAGTGTATTATTAACATTGCAAAAAATGGTAATCTCCACCTGCTCACCATGATACAGCCGTCATTAGCAGGCACACGCGTCCTGCCTTGCCTTGGTCTGGTCAGTGAGTTTGATCTGGTCAGGGAACTCATTGTACAGCTCCACCTCAGATTCCTGTGCTAGGGCATTACGGGCAATAGTTTGGAAAGCCAGCTCCACGTTGATAGCCTCCTTGGCACTCGTTTCAAAGTAGGGTACCTGTCAAGTCATACAAGGTCGGAATATACCATGGTGAATGGGATAATATATAACAATTTAAATACTTACTAAATTCAATCTGAGGAACATGTGATACAATTGTCATCTTGTCTCAAAATTTTTCATGATTCTAATAAGCCATACCAGCCCTTTTGGGGAGTTTCCACAAGAACATAGGGCATTAATCCATAAAAACGAAGAAATAACGCAAGCTTCATGACCATTCAACAATAACAAAGGTCTGTGTGACTCACCTCGTTTTTACTATGACACCATTGCTGTGCTCTCTTTGTCGACACCTGAAAAACGAATGGATTAATATTTCTTGTATTATCCTAGAATTTAGTAAACCAAGTCAATCATCTACCTACAACTGTAAAAAAATTATTCTAACAGCCAATACAAGAATATTTAGCACTATCACTGTTACAATATATTCAAGTAGCCTACTGGTATGTGTTTATGCAGGAGTACAACATGCCACTAAAATAAAAAGTACATGGGCCAATTCCTTCAAATCACTTGATACAGTGTGCTTGAAAACTGAATATAATCTATGGAGGAAAGAATGTAGTGAGGAAGGTATACACAAAACCAAAACATGAAAATATGACCTGAACTGAAGAGGCTATTATGTGTACTCATTCTCTTCCACAACCTGAACAACCTAGTACATGTTCCTTTTAACTCTTACAATCCATATTTCAATATTTTTCCTGACCCTTCAAACTCCCTGCTACTTACCGCCCTGTTTTCGAGATCAATCTTATTTCCAAGGACAACAAAGGGGAAGTGGTCCGGATCCCGGGGCGAAGCCTGGATGAGGAATTCGTCACGCCAGGAGTCAAGGGATTTGAAGGAGTTTGGTGAGGTGACGTCGTAACAAAGGACACAACAGTCAGCACCACGGTAAAACGCTACACCAAGCGATTGGAATCTTTCCTGACCAGCTGTGTCCCAGATCTAACAATGGGCAGAGTTCACATAATTATAAACATATAAACATAAGCTTAGTCAATGTACTAAAAAATACATACAGCAAACAAAATATTTCATGAACAGGTGGAATTCAAAAATGGTAGCCAACATAACAAGTAAGAAATATACAGTACCTGCATTGTGACCAATCTGTCATCCACCATGACTTCCTTGGTAAGGAAGTCTGCCCCAATAGTAGCCTTGTATTGGTTGCTAAATTTCTTGTTGACAAACTGGTTCATCAGAGATGTCTTCCCCACCCCAGAGTCACCCAGGATTATCACCTTCAGCAGAATCTTCTTACGTGACGCCATCCTAAAATGGCAAAAAATATACAAATCAGTCTAATATTACTGAATAGCATATCAATAATAACTAACACATATTCCATATCTAAACATATGTAATGATTGAAAAGATGAATGTATACTACTGTAATAAGAATGTTTCCTATAATCCACCATACAGGTATACTGTATATAAACACTATAGCATACTAAATTCTTAAATGCCATTTGAAGTGTGACAAGGTCAGTCTGAAATGCAACGAGGTTATTCAAAGCAACTCAACTAATTTCCCCTAAGGTCTTTCTGGTCTACAAATAGTACCGGTACTTATATTGGAGACTATACATTGCAGGATCATACCAGTCACAATTTGTAGTACAGCAGGTCCATAAATATCTATGACAATATAATACTATACTGTGTAAAAACTATAGCCCCACGTAACACTTATACTGTACTTCCTACAATGCCAGAGATGTACCCAAGAACAGCCAGTCACAAAGTAAACAAGAGAGCCCTGACCACTCGTGCCAGCCCACCTTTCTGTACAAACCAGTACACATGACTTATTTCACCATCTGCTTGGCCTCTTCTTTCAGAAGTGTCAACTTAACACACTTTTTACAGCCTACCAGCAAAGACAATTAAATATCTGTAAAATAAGTTCACACAATCACAGGTTACAACCTAACATAAGTTTGATCTCTCTACCTGCCTTGAATCATTACTACAGTATAATGCTCACGTACTAATGGGGGCAGCAAACCGCATCTACTAGTGTTCATAAATACACACAATGTATATGTGACTAAATACACTGTTATGCTAAGTCACATACAAGAGTATCCTAGAACCTACTGCTGGCTGTTAAGTACAACAAAAAACATCCATGAGCATACTTTACATAAGATTTCTTCCTCAGGTAACTTACAAAGTCTCTATAATTCTACTTGCAATTCTTTCTTAACCATAATAATAGTGTACAGTACTTCAATATGTTTTACCTTTATTGTACAGTCGGCGGCAAAAGTCCTGTTGCCACATCTGTCAACTTGTTAAGTATGGTAACATAAGCTTCAGAGGCTCGTAAACTGAAAAACCAGAAGGGCTTATTAAATTGCCCCCCTGATAATGCAATATTGTATGGTGAATGTGTTTGTTCGATGATTAGCTTTTATATTATCCTTCAAGAAGTGCTGAGTGAGGCGACACGACTTTTGCCACCGACTGTACAGTACATACTTTTTCTGCCAACAATTTAACCCATCTTACCTCTTTATAGTAGGCCTATTTTCCCTTGCCATCCTGTTCTAATCAATGCGTGCTATGAGACCTGTTACCACCACACTACAGCAACTACTGGTATCCCTACTGTACCTCCTGCAACAACTGTGAAGGACTATCCTTGACACACATACACAGCCTTGATTGAGTTGACGCACTTCCCTTCTCTGCTCTTGTTAGTATATGCAACAAATGCAAGTCACTAAGTAAGGAAGTATACAAGACATGGGCCATGGTTGTAGAACTTTGCAATTACAATAAACTAGTTGTGATTTTTTTCCATAAAATACCATGAACAACTGTATACAGTATAAGGCAAGCCAAAGGAAATTTATATTCTTGCTGAATTATCAAGTTTTGAATGTTTGATTTCGGAGCTACCATCACCAACCTCATTACTGGATACAGGTATTCCTTTTTTTTTTATCCATATGTAAAATATCTTTTCAAAACTTATACAAAAACTTAAATCATAAGAGATTTTTTTTCACCATGCCAAGATTTCTGCTTGAAGTGTAAGCAGACACCAACAAAACTAAACTAAAATAATTATATTTGCTCTGGCCTTGCTTGAAATATAGGGTTCAAGATTATGCATCTCCAATAAAAATTTCATTGACCAATTTAACCAGACACCTCTGTATAGTCTCATCACCACAAAAATGTCAAAAACTGAATATGAATGGTGGGAAAATCAAGATCCAACTCTGATTCGCGCAACTTCTGTCTACAATGTTTCTCAGAGACTATCTGGATGAAAGGGCTGAAAATTGACCCCATACAGTAGATTATTTTGGGGGAACAAAATGTTTTCAGATCGCCCATTCAGTTCACCTGCTGGGGCCAATTTATTACTTGCTAGTCACATGGTGGTATGCCCCACTCAGTCACGTTCCTTTCCTGTGACATCCTACTTCATTTGAAAGCCCTGCACCAGCAGCACTCCCACTCTATCCAATAGGGATGACAGAAAGATGCATTGACTTGAGGGTTGTTATATACCAGTAAACCTGTACTCCCCATTCTAATATGGAGACATGACAATTTCCACATTCTAAATAGTTCACTACAAATATGATGTACCTGGGGACTAAATCACAAAAGTATCTAATTATACAATACAGTCCGGTTGCTATGCCATATGTCCATCACCCAAGCCTAACAAAAGAAACCACAACATTACCTTATTATCAGTGAACCTCTCTGTAGGATATCCTGCCTCTTTGTCTATACAGAATTTCATAACCTCTCACTTTTCCCCTCATAAACATAGCTGGTTAACAGCATGCATGACTTTTCTGAACAAATAAATTTGGGTTAATAGGATATGTAACTTGTGCATTAAATAACTTACAGTACCACACACTAGTTTTTTAGTGTTCCATTATGTTCTTTAATACTGTAATTTTATCATCATCAATACCCAACTTCCCTTTTTCACCTACTGATAATAACATACAGCATAGGCAAGAATACCATAGGTGTCAGATTATTAATATGTATTCTGCTACTTTACCTTACCAATTAATGGCTTAATGGGATCCAATAACACTGGCTATTTATCAGTATTACTCTTGTACATTCTCCTTCCTTTGAGTGAATTTCTTTTCTAATTTTCTCTTAAATAATCAAAATAAGGTCTCCTGAATGTGGCACACACACACTTGATGCAAGAGAGAAGTTTACCTCCAGACAGAGTATACACACCTCTCACCCTCACATGGAGAGCTGGGAGGTCAAGGGAACATGTTCAGATGGAGAGAATAAAATAGTCCTGTACAGTACACCCTAGCCTTAACATACACAGAAATTGAACCATGATATGTTTATCAAGCCAGTAGTTTTCATATACTTGCCCAAACAGTACATGTGATGCCTCAGAACAAACAGATCTTAGGGTGACAACCCCACAAAGACACTGGATGATCACCTAGAAGCATACAATCAAGTACTATTAATGTACCCACACTGATTAATAAATTAGAGGTGGTGGTGGTGGTGGTGGTGGAATTGATGTTGGAGAGAAACATAGACATTATGGGGATATGTACCTGTATTCTCCATTATATAATCTGTGGTGAGAGTGTATATGAGATAATGGCTACAATGGGTGGACTAATTACACAAGCATTTTATCTACATCCAGAGATAAGTCTGTGTTACAATCAGGAAGATCAAACCTTGTGTCCTACAATTAAATTATTACTACTGGAGTTAATTTTAGTAAAAAATTGCTTTTTACTTCACTTAAGATATGTAATACACCTAACCCTAAAAAAGTTACTGATCTGCCAGGGCCCGTATTCACAAAAGCAAAGTTCACTCTTAACTTATAATTTTATTCATAAGCATTCATTCATGGCGAGGACTAGTACCCGACACTGCTTCGAAAACATAACAGCTCAAACAAAGAGAATAACAAAACTAGTCACTGCTTCAAAATGGGCCTGAAACTCTATGTTAAGGTCAGTAATACAAACAAGTCGAAACTAAGATGTTTTGTGAATACTGGCCCTGCTGACATACCCGATATCCATCCAAGGTTAAGTTGAGCACCAGAAATGGAAAACAAATTTGTTTTCCAACTTTTTTTTAAATTATCCATCATTCCTTATAAGAATATGTTGAAATATAAGGGCGACAGTGTATTTTGGCTATATTTGACCCCGCCCCCCCAGATGTTAGATTGAGGGGTAAAACAATTAATTAATAACTTTATACATTCTTGCATCAGCCTAACTTATTATAGTTCATGACAAAAGCCCATTGTGGACTTAGCCTCAGGAATGCTTATCATATATACTTACCAAACAATTACTATATCACTGAGAGGCAATGATGCGGATAATATTCTACGGTAAGTTTAATTTCTCTACTGAGGACCTCTCCTACTTAACATTTCTTTGAAATTCACTCAGCACCAATTATAGGTCTCCATTAAGTACAAAACCAAGCCAAATAAGTGAAATTAAGGTGCCTGTATAATAACATAGGCTACTATTGAGATATACCTTAGAAATATGACAAGTAGTATAATATATTTAAGAAGTAAGTAGTGTTATGATGCATTTGCAAGGGAAATGGTATATAGAAAATGTGTAGTAAAATGTGAAATAATGTACAAGTGAATGGCAATAGTAAGATTCTCAAAACTCGTGGTCGCAACTTGTATAAATCAATCAAATAACCAAATTGAACAAAGTCCCACCTACAAAGTCCAGCACAATAAGTATGCACCACCAACATCAGACTTATTTTATGAACGTGACAGAAAACTTTATTCTGCGAAGGACCGAGTTTCATTTCATTCAAAGACGGAGGAGAGTATGAAATGAAATACAGTATACAGTTGCAGAAATATTTTATACTCGTAAGTCAGTGATATCACCTCCTCAGTCCCCGACCCCCTCACTCCCCAACCAGAGACCCTTTCAAAATCCAGGTGTACTACAGAGATTACCTACTACACTGTATCACCAATTCAGTCACACTAGGATAAAAATAATTTCCTAGCCACACCAGAATAAAAATAAGGTAAATATTGAAAGAATTACCGTTATTGTGTATGGTTTTTTTACCTTCATTACCTACTTATTCAGACCAAACTATTTTCTTCTATGGCATTTCCTCAGCAAATGCCCCATTTCCAAGATATTCAAATGGGGCATTTTGAAATTAGCCTGACCTTACCTAACTTACCTAGACCACATCAGACTACCGGGACCTAACTTGGGCAAACTACCGGGAAATAACTGTGGTAAAGTACAGGAAATGACAAGGGGCAAAATACTGGGACCTAGCCGGATCTGGCAACACTACTACAAAATGGTAATTCTTTCAATAAATACCAAATAATTTCCTAGCCACACTAGAATAAAAATAATTACAAGGACATCATTACCATATACAATTTAACTAGTTACTACCACCATTCATCTAACGTTACACCAGGATAAAATAATTACAAGGACATACTTACTATATACAAATTAGCTAGCAAGTACCCAGCCTAGTCCACAACTAATTTATTTTATATTTTCACACTTATCACCTCTTGATACAACTTTTCCTTTGTTTTCCTTAAAAAATTACGTAGTATCTATACTGTGTGGGAATATCCAAGGCTACCCGGATCATAATTTACATAATACACAAAGAAAAGGGGTGTAAATTCCACGTAGGAAAAAAATATATATTCTTCTATTTAGCAATTTTTCACTGAAGACGTAAAATATTGCGTATAATTACCTCTCCTCAGTCTCCCCCTATACCCTAAGTTATCCCTATTCATCTACGCCATTTAATTATACCTGGAAATTAGAGAAATGTTAAATAAATTAGAGAAATATTAAATAAATGAGAAGCGTATTGTCCCTGGCACAAAACAGCTGATGGGCCAACCAACCCCCTGAAAACAAAAGGCTTATATTCAAGAACGTTTGTGGTGCATACGATGGTGTGGTACCGATACGATGGCTCCATGGACAAACAACAGAGCCTTCGTATCAGTACCACACCATCGTATACACCACGGATGTTCTTGAATACAACCCAAAGTGTCAACGCCATAAATATTCCTAAATCTAAGCCTCCTGTCCTTATATAACCACAACCGGACCACCAACCGATGTTCTGAACTGAAATACATGCCCACGGGTTCAAATAAATACCCCTAGACTCACCTGGAATGGATGTAAATAGGTTAGAACAAGGAGGCGGTGATGTATGTACGCCTAGGAGTCAATATGGCGTCTGTCACTGCGCAGTCACGGGAACAATTACGTCATGGCGGTAAACACACACAGACCTAATAGTATTATTCTCTTATAATCACAGTAGAAAAAAAAATATCTTGTTCTTCCATCTTACTTCAGTGCATAATAATGACTGTGTACTTGTTTACTAGGCTATAAAAGTCTGTGAAACACTTTCACACTATACCTGTCTCTCCTAAATCATATATGGCTTACCCTCTTTTGTTTTGCTCCTAAGCTACGTGAATTATTATCATGGAGGTATATTATAGTTATATTATACCTCCATGGTTATTATTCATGACTCACTTTAAATTACGTTAATATAATAACTTTATGATTTATAAAGATTATGGGCTGATTAGACCATGGGACGTAGTCAATGGGCTATAAGAATTAATATCCCTGTCGAGAGTATTTTATTGTTTCGTATAATTAAACAGATATTATGAATGATACTCTCTGAATCTTTATTATAACACTGTAATATACAGCAGAGATGAAAAAGAACATTTGAAACACAGCATTACTAACTTTTAAAATTCAATCTTTATTATTGGAACTGAATGGGTCCTTGAGGGTTGGTCGGAATGGCCTTGATCAGTCTGTATAGGCCTACAATATTAATGTAGCAGATAATGGTGAGAGAGCAAATATAGACGTATGCATAACAATAAATATTATTGCTATAACGGGTTTCGGTTCTAATGGGATGAGACATGTGTAGGTGAGGATGTATTCATAAGTGGTTGTCATTATCATGAATTTATATGGGTATGTGGGTGCGTTAAACTGCGTTTGCCCTGCTGACAGAGCTCAGTCTGAGTCAGTCAGCTCACCCCGTGCCCAACTTAGACATCATCCTCGGTGCAACGATCCAGTATAGGACACCCATCTCATTCCACCCTCAGTAGGAATAAAAGGAAAGGAGGGAATATGACTCTTACGTGAGGTGGTTCCTTTACTACAATCCTATAGACTGGTTGGAATCAATGGCCTTTATTCTCATCTCCTCCTCCACTCTTTAATTTACTCCAGTCTCTCTCTATTTGCCGCAAAGTTACTTCACTCTCATTTTATTTATCATTATTTACATACTGTATAATACAGTATATACCGCGTAGTATTGTTCTCTTGAGGCTTTCCCTAATATTATTCTAACAGTTCTAAAAACATCCGTGTAACGTTTTCAACCTTTTTTGTTTTATAGTTGTAAGTTCTGTATAAACATAATTTAATGCTAAAAGGAAGAATAATAAGTTTAACAAAGTACTGTAGATCTAGCACAGGTGGCAATGCAGACCAGGTCAAGGATAAAAGTTGTCAATACCGTCAGACTGCATCTTGTAGGTACAGAACTGTATAATTGACCTGTTATGTATGTGAAATCGTGTGTTTGCAAATTTTAATAACTTTTTAAAATAAGTTCTTGTAATCCAGGTGCATGAAGTACAACTGAAACATGAACAAATTTTCAGTTTAAGTTTTAAACACCTTTAGCTGTTTTGACTCACAAGGCCAAAGGGAAGCCTTATAACTACGTTTCTTGGATGGAAGGTGTGTTCTGCTGTCCAAATGTGCAGCCAGAAACTGAAGACTTGGTAATCAATGTCCAAATGCTACCGATAGTTGTGTACCAAATTCTTATCTACCCATTCATGAACTAATTATAGTACCATAAGCTTTACATCATCAATACCCCATTTCCCTTTTTCAAGGGGTGGGGAGGCTCTAGCGCCTGCGCAGGACCCCCAACAGGCAAGGGGTCCATTCCGAGGTTACTTGAGCCTTTGATAGGGTTATTGTAAGTGACTGCACCATCACAAGAATAGTGGGCGATGGGGATGCCACTTCCCTACCATAAGCTTTACAAGCTTGTAAACTGTAACACCCGCCATGTTTATTAATTTGATATTGTAATTATGTGTGATGAATTCATTTGATTATCCTTTACATAGTAGTTCAAGAAGCATTCAGTTAGGTAGCCACTTTTGTTGGAATACAGTGAAAGCACTGTATGCAGTGCTATTCAGTTCCTCTCCATTTCAATTTCTGCATGAAATGAACACGTTACGCACATAAGAACCTATCAAACATAAACACTTATGATTATGGGATATGAATTAAGATTTTATTATGGATGGGCGACCGAGCCTATCATATATTAAATTTGCTTTTAAATCCTTCAACATGTGGAAAAGACTTAGTATTGATCCAGTATTAATGAAAAAAGGCGAGGAAGAGAGTAGCACTGAACTTAACCTGCCTTTCTTTGTGCAATGTATTGTAAATAAAATGGTGGAAATGTAAATTTCACTAAAAAAATATATAGTACAAATACTGGCACAGTATAGTATTATCTGTGAATGGCAGGTGGTGGTTTTGGGCTGAACCTTTAAATAGCCTTTGCCATAATCCCTTACCGGTACTTCCGATATGGAATAGTGAATACAGTACACAGAAAATTAAAATATTTTGGAAAGAGTGTATCTTACAAAATGAAAAATACAGAAACACTTCAATTAATTATTCACTGTCAGATCTACTCAATAATTATTATATGGAAGTTTTAATAAGGCCCAAAGAGTAATTTGAAAATTAGGACACCACAGCCATTCTGACATAGAAGATACAGTATTACTGTACTTTTAGCAATCTTATACACAATTAAATTCTAACACTATTTCACCCAAGGCTAAGAATGCAAGGAAGCAAACCACTACCATTTATTGATAAATACTGTAATTGTTAAAACACATTACTGTATGTAATTGAAGAAAGCTATTTAGTGGCAAAATTCTTATGGCAATCATACTAAACATAAAATATATATATTCAATTATCAAGAGCTGGGCATGTGCTTGCCTTAGAATTAACAGTCCTGTAACATATGCAGTACACAATTACTCAAGGATTACAAAAGTGATCTTAACATATTACAAAATAGCAATAAATCACCAGACCAGAGTGTTATACATCCAACACCCTGGCATTAAACCTTAAATTTTAGAATATTAATATTAAATGGTGGCAACTTCTCAAGGTAGTATATCAACAAATTGCAAGCACTGTCTTTTATACTTTCCCTCAACCATGAACTCCTCAAGTCTGATTGCACCTATAGAAATTACTAATGATTCAGTTATATTTGTGCAACACCACATGAAAGGAGCTACAGTATACAACACAGATAAAGAAATTCTCCAAGTTTTCATGGTTTACTGCCAAATTACATTTTCCTAACAAGGAACATTATGGGTAGCATGAAATACTTTCTTAATACAATCTACTGTAAGACAATATCCAGTAAAATGGGCCACCCTTGGTGATAGCAAACCAGAATACCAGCTGAGGAAAGATGAGTACAATGTGAATGTTGTCTCACAGGTAACTCAAAAGATGGTGTCCACTGACTCAGTGCATGTAGATAGTGCTTGCAATTTTTAAATACTTTAATCTACTTTTATGGGTTTCCATGAACCCAATGAATGATGAAAGAAAACCAAAGACATGTAAAACTATCAGCAAGGTTACTGTTAGCCCACCATAACCATCAAGGAAACATGGAGGGCCGAGAGAGGAGACAAGGCTTAAGTCCCTTAAATAGTCCAATTCTTCAAAATCTTATTTCAGTCGCCATGTTTCGCTCACTAGTTCTAGTCATAAAAACTTTTAACTTGAAGATACCCAAGAATAACAAAAAAGTGTAAGCCAAAGTGCCATCCTTGCACAAGTACCACAATATAATTTTAACAAATCATAACCACATATCTTTCACCCAAAATAAATAAAGCTAATTTAATAATACATTATGGTACACAGTTTGAACCATAAAATTCATTCCCCAACCCCTTGTGACATCTTCCACAATATAAAATTACAAAATCTCAACAAGGAAAAATGAAGCATGATGTAAGGCAAGAATGGTGGGTAAAATAATAAAAGGTATGTGTTTAGGCAACTGTAATACATATAAGTAAAATTCAACCTTTAAAAGAAATGACACCTACACCAAGGTTGAAGTAAAGAGCTCTTCAAGAATGTGGGCAACATGAATCTAAGGTGCCATACAAAATTGGCAGCAAATAAACCTTGATGCATCTTAGCGCCTGACCATTGTCCACCCTTCTGCATCAGGCTCTTCTCGGGGTGGTTTTGTCTTCTCCTCTCGAGCTGGTGGTGCTGGTGCTGGTGCTGGTTCAGGTTCTGGTGCTGGTGCTGGTGTTGGTGCTGGTGCTGCAGCTGCTGCCTGCTCTTCCCGCCGAGCTTCCTCTCGAGCACGCCAGGGGTTCCCTCCACCTCGTCTCTCTTCACCTCCACCTCCACCTCCACCTCCACCTCGTCTCTCTTCACCTCCACCTCGTCTCTCTTCAGGACGTCGGTCCCGGGGAGTCTCCTCAGGCCTGGGCCTAGGAATACGATAAGTGATGAAAGGGTGAAGGCAAGATTGAGAAATGAAATGTGGGAAAGGGATGCACATTGAGTATAAGCAAAGAAGGCCAGAGGATCATTATGAAAACAAAACATTGGGGCAAACAATAAATAAAAATCAGTTTTCAAGCTACCAACTCTCCCATTTCACTCATTCTCCAGTATCTGCGCTTGTATCACGTTCGCGATACATGACACACCCATGGTGGTGGAATATGCCGTGGGTTTGAAAGCAGTTCATACCAGTTTCACTAGACACAATATCCTTCAAATTCTGCTGACCTGACAGCATCCTACTTGAAGCCACTGATAGCTAGATTCACTCTATAATCATTTCTGTGTTAATCTTTATACTATAATCAACTCCATATTGTCATCTAATATGTAAAGAAAGGGACAATATATATTTACTCACATTATTCTTATATAAACTTGCATCTAACATATCTATATTTCACATATAAGCCAAGCATTATCAACACCATCATTACAATCTGTCACGTAAGATGGGTGTGGTCACGAGTCCTGCTTTTGGGCGAGAGGAGCTATTATAGCCCTGCCCTAGGCGAGAAAGGATCTACCTATTTTCGAGAGACACAAGCTGTCTGATATAACCTGTAATCTTGTAACCATATACCGCAGTAAATAGAGACAAGTCCAAGCGTTTACTCCAAACCTTGAGTAATTACATTAATTCCTCCAGGACCAGACACGAGTGGTAAGTTCAGTCAAAGGGTAGAATTTGACTGGCGCCAGCTTTCAGAATCAAGGACGAGTGGGTGGTAAGTTTTACACCAGCCCAACTGTAAGTGAGAGTTTCGGCAGGTATTTCCACAGGTACGCTGAAAGCTGAATTGGACGACCCACGAGTACACTCCTCCCTTTTCTCAGGCATTTACTAAGCTTATCCCATAAAGAGCGGGACAGCAAAATGGGTCACACACAAACAATTCCCTCTTTCCAAGCTCACAAAATTCTCAGCTCTGCCCGGAAGTTACTGCATCCAAAATAATTGATGATATAGAGAAATAAATATGGCTATGTAATGCAAGCAGCTGAAAATTAATAAAGAACATTTTTGTATTCCTGTGAAATGGTTTCTGTATCTATCAAACTTCATAACTCAGACTTCTCTTCGTAGGGGATTACCAGTAAACCCTAAAGAATATGAGTGCACAAGAACTCAAGCAGCATTGCATATGAGAAAGAAAAAAAAAAAAGAAAAGAAAAGAAAAAAAAAAGGTTCCTAAGCAGATCTCCCCGAGTCTTCTCATTCGTCTTACCTCTCCCTGAGTGGTGGTGGAGCAGCTGACCGCCAGGAGCCTCCTTCATCTGCACGTGAGGAACCACGATCACGATCCCCGTCCAAGCGCCGTCCTCCAAATCTGTCATCTCGGCCCATGTCTCTCCGGCCGCCAAAGTCACCTCTATCTCCTCGGGTGAATTCCCTGTCTCGGTCACCTCGGGTAAAATCTCGGTCGCGGTCTCCCCTGCTGAACTCCCTGTCACCACCTCGGCCAAAGTCACTTCGACTGAATTCCCTATCTCCACCACGACCAAAATCACGTTCGCCTCGGCCAAAGTCACGTTCACCTCGGCCAAAGTCCCTGGCTGGTCCACGGCGCCACCCACTATCGCCATCTCTGTAACACCACAAAACATCACACCATCAGAAGTCATACTTGATAGCTGCAGACAATACCAACAGGGAATAGACACCTACTTTAGGGAGGGAAAGAATTTCACACTTGGTAGTACAACAGTGAATCATTTATACAGGTAATGGTATTTTATATCCACTCAAGATTATCTTCTAAATCTTTCCAATTCATCAATATGCATTACACACTACTGTACAGTATCAATAAAGATGCTATTTAAACTTACATCCTACTGATTCAGAGGACCCATTTCACCTACATAAAGATCTATCCTTCCTGATCCTTCCAAGGGATCCTATGATCTGTCTGTCCTAAATTGTTCTCTTTGATATCCCTATCAATGCTCCAGTAGCAAAGTGCCATGATACAGTAGGAAGGAGACAACTACAGTATACACATACAATTATGTATACAAACATGAATAGATTTACCTCTCCTCCCTGCCAAAGTTGCCTCTCTCATCCCTGTTGCCGAAACGATCATCCCTATCTCGTCCAAAGCGGTCATCTCGGTCTCTGCCAAAGCGATCATCACGGTCTCTGCCAAAGCGATCATCACGGTCTCTGCCAAAGCGATCATCCCGACCAAAGCCTCCCGGCCGCTCATCCCTATCACGGCGGATTTCCCTGAGAGGTTCATCACGTCTGATGTCCCGGTTGCCTCGGTCACGGGGAGGTGGCGGTGGCTCATCCTGGCGGATGTCCCTGTTGCCACGGTCACGGGGAGGACGAGGAACAATCTCTTCCTCCTCTTCCACCTCCACCTCCGCCTCCTTTACCTCCGCCTCCGCCTCCTTTGCCTCCGCCTCCTTTGCCCGGTTTGCCTCCTCATCCTTCCGCCGCCAGACATCTAGCTTCTCCCGCTCCTTCTCACGCCATGAACCTGAAACAGATAGACTTGACTAAAAAAAATATTTCCTTTGGCACAACAACACTACTGTCTTTGAACTCTTCAATATATCTTTATACATAAAATTTAATTTATTGGGTGAAAAAAAAAAAAAAAAAGGAAGATCTTTAACACAAAAAGGACGAGATAACCAATGATAACTATTGACATCCAGGAAAGAATATGCATGCAATCTGACAAACTAAAGTAACCAAACATCACTGTGTAGCCTTACCTTGAGCCCATCCCATCTCGCCTCCAGCCCGCCACACACTTGACCGTTCCCCACCATCATCTTTATCATCCAAGGAATCCTTCTCTTCATCTTTATCTTTGTCCTCCTTCTGCCCACCACGTCTCCAGCCACTGTGGTCATCATTACGAACAGATGACGACTTCTGTCTTTCTTCAATCTCTATTTCCCTTGCTGAAGTGGAAAGGAAGTTAAAAATAAATATTTAGTCAATCATTTTTACTATACTTATTCATACATCCACTGTGAGGCAAATATTTGACACTTGAAACTGAAACTTATGAAACTTATATATTCTAATGTGTATAATCAAACTCTTTCAATGTATAAGGAAGAAGTTTGCCTTAGTGAAATTTCGAAACAATTTCCTTTTTTGCAGTTGGGAAAAGAGGCAGAGTGGTAGTATTGTTTGGTTCTCATATTGCTTGTTGGCCTTCTCCAACCACGATTTTGACTTCAATCTACTGCTCATGTTTATTCATGTGGTGCAAAAAGGAGAGAAATGTCTTGGGAGAGCGGATTGGACTACTCAGTATAAATGAGACATGAAAATCCATCAGCAAAAGTGAACAGGTAATGACATTTATCTTAGAATTACTGCACTTATTGACTGCAAATATTGACTCAGCTATAAACCAACCTCTCTGGAGCTCAGCTTGGCGATCCAAAGCTGCCTTCCTTTCCATATAAGCTTGTTCCTCCTGTTCTCTCTGCTCCCTCTCCATACGATCCCGATTCTCTCGCTCTGCCTTTAGTTTTTCATCCCTCTCCCGCTGCTCCTCCTCGGCTTTCTCCCTCATGTAACGCTCCCTTCGTTCACGCCGCCTGTTGGACAGAATAATGGTCACCTTTGCAGTTATGTTTTAATCATTGTTCATCATCTAGGCCCAGAGAAGTATAAAAAAATCTACCTGAAAGAGACTGAATACTCATGAACTGAAAATTACAAGCTGCACAGCTATAAGACCTAAGTTCTAAACATCGGGATCACCTTCACTTAAGAGGATCACAAACACTTGCTGCAACGATCACTTAGGAATGACACTCAACTGCTTGTACAGTACAGCCTCCTGACATCCATCCTACCGAGTCCTCTCTTCCCCGTGAGGACAGAGTACACCTGGCCAGGATAGTGTGAGCACTAGCTAGGCTGTGAAGTGGGCACCAAGCACCCCTTTTGAGCTATCAGAAGAAGTTGGATGGAGCCAATGCAGATGCCTGTCCAGGGTGCAATACAGCACCACACACTCTCCAACAGCATAACATATATTCCATGAGGACCTCATAGGAAAACTTGGTCAAAGCCATGGGCCTCCTCTGGGACTTGGGGATGCTCAGCCTGGCAGCTTGAGTTTTTGTTTATACAAACATATTATTACATGAATGTACCATAACTGTTCCACATAGGAGGAGAAACTCCTTCATAAAACTGGGAGGAAATGCCTATTACTCATTTATAAAATGGTTATTCCTATTCATTTTCATCATTAGCCTCTTGCTGCAGAAATCTATTACTAGTGACACTGTAGGTAAGTTAACTTATGGTTCAGCCAGAATACCACTTACCTCTGGTCCTTCCTCTCTGCCAGTCTCTTCTTACGCTCTACTTCCAACCTGGCATTGAAATCATTGAGCTTCTTCTCTACATCTGTGCGTCGTGTAGATGTGAGCTGCTCAAGGAAATCAGTGCGATCTTGATGCATTCGATTCAGACGATGCGAGTGTTCAAGGCTCACCTCGTGCTCCTCTACTAAGCGCTTCACACGATCTTCTTCTTGTGATTGCCAGAAGTCCTTGTCCTTTTCCTGTGATTGAGAAGGAAATGCTGTATATACACAAAGGAATCTAATAATAGAAAAGCCTGCTTTTTTAAATCACATTTTCAAGATACAAATACTTAGGTTTCACTAAATGTAAGGACAGTTTTGGATGTCTTGTGATAACTTGAGTCTTGTTTGGGTAGCACTTGTTATTATTGCAGCCACAGCTCAGTTTGCTGTCAGTCTAGTCTTACATGATCACTAGAGTTTGAACTCACAGCTAACTTTGGCAGTACAGAGGCTATACAACATCTTGTCAAGCTAAGAGCATGAAAATCCTACAATAAGGGAATTGCTAATAATGAACCCAAGACTCCTTGTGAAATGGCAATCAAATTACTAAACACAGTCATAATTCACCATATGCCTTCTTGAGTACAGGAGGGTGCTAAACCTCTAAACAACAGCCCCCTGCAAAATATAGCCCATCCTCACCTTCTCGTCTTCCAACATTTTTTTCAGTAGGGGAATCTCTACTAGTCTCTTGGCTCTCTCAAAGAAGTCCACCTTCTTCTCTTGTGATTTAAGCCTCAATTGCAGATCCTTTCGTTCCTTCTCCAGCTCCTCCACTTGCCGCTGTAGGATCTCTTCAGCTCCCAGATTCAGCAGCTCCTGGAATATATGGTAAGTTGGTAACTAACATTAAACACTGTATACAAAATCAATTTCTGTCTCAAGCTATCCCTGTTACATTCTTATAATTTCCATAAAAGTAATTGAGTATTGCAGACAATGATGAGAACTTTAATGTACGTATAACACACTTATTCCACCTCAGCTCATCACACCGGTTCTTTTATCCATAACACTGTAACATCAACTTACTTCCTCATCAAACTTCTCCATCATCTTCTGGCCATAGGAGGTTTGTGATATCTGCAGCAATCTCTCCTTTATTTGTTTTGTTTGGATCTGTTTGAGCTGTTCCTCTTGCCTTGCCTTTTCTCGCCTACTGGCTTCACGCTCCAAACGCATCTTCTCTTCCTCCTTCTGCTTCTTTAATTGCTCTTCCTGTGTCAAGAATGTTATATACATAAATTTAATTGCACACATTATACTTCCATCTCCAAACCCCTATATATAATGATAGCTTAGTGCAAGTCAGCAACATAATTAGTATTCAATGGTTTTCTAGCTATATAATCCTTAGTATCACCTCACAACTAGCCCCACCTGAGCACGTTTGATGGATTCCTCTCTCTCCAGGTTTTGATTTTCCAGCATCTCTTTGCGTTCTTCAATGATATGCTGCCGCTCTAGGATCTTCTGGTGCTCCCTCTGCTTTGTTTGCTGGTAAAGCTGTATTGTCTGTGCCTGCAATGGCTCCATCTCCCTCTGCAGTGGAAAAATAAACATACCAGTGAGACCGCACTTAAGTTATAAAAACTTACAAGTTATATTATATAGTACAATATTTTCTGTCAGTGAATATAAAAGGTCTCTACAACTTTCACCTCTCTTCAGTTAAATACTCTAATTTGTAATATATACTCCATGTGAATGCTTAAATAACAAAACTTTTCTTATGATAAGTACAGTACAGATGATTTACAAAGGGTCTTAAAATCATCCTATTTTTCTCTTACTGTCTTGTTCTAGAAGGTACCAGAAGAATTCATCCCATTGAATGTACAGTATTAGTTTTAAATATCTTCACAAATACCCCTGATAAAGTAAGAAAGACCCAATACAATTAATATACAAACATGTCTAATTTGGTAAAGAAAACAGCCCACTAACCTTTTTGTTATCTGGCTTAATCAGGTCAACGCAGTCCTGCAATGCCGAGCCCATCTGGACCAGCTGACAACGGATGGTTTCAGAAGGGAGAGACTGCAACATGGGGCCCTCGGGAAGATCCTCACGCTGGGACTCACTCAGGTCTGCACCAAAGTGGATGCACTCACTTCGATGATCCACACGAATCTGAAGTTGCATTATTAGTTTGACAAGAGTTAGTGTGTTTTTTTATTAATTCCTGTCCAACTACACCAAAAAAGTTTATACCACTGTTCATGCATAATGGTCTTGTAGTTACCTAATGCAATAACTTAATATATTCTTATCTATAGGACATTAATTGTTTACAGATTCATCACCATTAATACTGACTTTACCAGAATTTTGACAGACCATCTTTCTCCACTCAACATTTTTATTAATCTTTTTCCATAATCTTGCGTGTAACTTCTTTCATCACTCCATGTCCACATTAAACAAACATCGTGACACCACACATACTTGTCTCTTTCCAACAGAGACTGGTCACCATTCACTGAATTTTCGATCTATTCTCAGAGGCCACACTACCATTACAAAAGCTCTTTCTTTACAGCATTCAGCAGCATCTGCCACCACTAAAGCCTCTCCCTGATCCATTTTGCAATAACCATTTTCCCAAGCTCCTCCCTTGACAGGATACGAGGGACACCAAACACAAACGAGGTACGCAAGGTGGCTTGCGTACAAAGGGGCACCAAAACCCTAAAGTATTGGTGGCATATATAGTTCTAATATTAGCTTCTACTTTCAAATCAATCACTTTTGCTGCCCTTCCCACGAACCTGGAGATCATTGTGTCGCACTAGGTCAACCAGGATGCGCTCAAGGTTGAAGTCAGTGACAAAGACACTAAGTTCAAGGAGTCTCTTGAATGTAATGGATTGGTACAGCTGAGCCACCTGCTTCACCAGTCTTGTGATGGTCATCTCCTGTAGTGCTCCTGCATACTGAGTCAGACCTGCAGGAAGGATGCAAAAGATAAATACCATTGGAGGAGTTTACATTTTTTTTTTTTATGTTCTGCTACAGAACCCATGCTAGATGATATGCATCACATAGTTCATGTTTTCGTCATGGTATGGAAATATTACAAATGTGCATTTTTGCAAAGTTTAACATCTTGCTGCAAGTGGTTCAAGTGCTTGACCCTAATAATTTTAGGGAGCTATCTGCTATTTTCTAGTTTGCCTAAGGTGAGAATTTGAGGCTAAATATCCAGTTGGTGTCCTCATCTGAATTATTTTTGCGGCAAAATACACCTTCACAGATGGAAATATTACCAATGAGTACAGAACCATATGCATACTTCAAGGTGTGAAAATATCATACACTAACCTAGCTCTGGGTGCTCCTGGATCCACTCTATATGTCCCTGCATGCGAGTACAGAGATGTAGAGGGTCAAACTCCACCTCCATGAGGCGGTAGAGGTTTTGAAGCTCCTGCGGCACAGCAGTCACCACGTTGAACCGAATAAGGTCCCTTTAATGAGGGAGGAAACAATTTTATTAGTTACAATGATAAACTGATGAAGTTCAATGTGATACAACCTACAGCTGACTGTATCCCTCACAAAAAACTCTTTCAAAGCTTAAGTAATGCCATGAAACTAAATCTTATAACATATAATAACTTTTTCAAAGTACTACAAGAATATGAAATAAATATTCAGTAGGTGCACTTCCTACGGAAAGATGGCTATCGCTTGCTCACATGGAAGAATATCTTTGAAAACAAAAGAAGAGATTACCTAATGAGAGAAACCCTGGTGGGAGGCTTGGGAAGAGAGAGTAGTGTAGCCAGCTTGTCAATCTTCTCCAAGGCAGATTTTTCAGTCTCAATAAAGCGGTCAAACTCTGGGTGAGCCGAAGGTAGGGGGATGGCAAGAGTGGCGATCAGCACAATTGATGCACGCTTCCCAACTTCCTCAGCTGTAAATACACAATAAAATGGCCTTAGATACTTGAATGATACAGTGGACTGCAAAAGTTCCTATACACAAACGGGCCAACGGAAATGTCAACATTCAACTACAGTCACTTGCATTCCTCTACTTAACCCCTTATCCGCGGGTGACGAGATAATTCTACACCACCACCAAGTGTGGAGGATCATGGGTGACAAAGTAATTCGACAACTCAGTTTTTAAATTTGCGCGTCCCATAACATGCTAGTTTCAGGCTGGTAACACTGCATGTGATAGCAAGGGACTAGCCAGCCATTACCAATCAGTGTGATAAGACCAGGAAAGGTGAAAGGACATATTTTCATCACTCCGTTTTTCCTGTAATTACCATATAAGTATGTTAAAAACAAGTGACATTATATTTCATATTGTTGTTGAAAAATGTGATTTCGACATGCTTTATAACGAAATCAGAGTGTGGAAATGTACTTAGGTATGTAAATAAAGTGTTAAAGTGAATTTTGAATTGTGGTCATTCTGAGCTGGCTACTCATCCTACAGATGTCCAATTAGTCTTCACAAGTACATCAAGAAACAGCTAAAGGTTTATACTTCAATATCCTGTATCATTTATTCATGTAGCATGAGTGGTTTACAAGCTATTAGCCTTCAAATGTATTGTTTATAACGTCGGCATGAATGAGGGAAAAAGGCCCGCAAGACAGAGGTGCCAAAGCTCGGTAATGCCCGCGATTTAAGGGTTAAAGAGAACTGACTAGTCACAATAATGTAAAACAGCTTCTATGTTGTATATCATCACATTTACAAAGAACAATCACAGCTTCTATTTTAAGTCCTACAAATACAGCACTGCACTGACACTTTACCAAACAAAATACTCTACAGGTACAGGTGGCCAGGTGCTACATTTAGAATTCTCAATCCTCTGTATATATATATTAAAACAGCATAGGAAGTACATCATTAGATTAAATAAAAAAGAAAGAAAAAACACATACAGTATAGGAAGTACCCCCTTAGATAATAAAAAAAAAAAAAAAAAAAAAAAAAAAAAAAAAAAAAAATCCTAAGACACTCATTCCTATCTTACCTCTCACAGGTGCTTCTTTACATTCTAATACCTCTCATATCGTACCTGTAATGTTTTTCTTCTGGTCCCTCAAAAGCTGGAAAAGCTTGAAAAGAGCAGCGGCATGGAAAAGCATGTTGCCAGCTTTCCAGAAAACAAGGGAGAGCTTCTGGTAGTATGATGCCATCACATGAGGCTTGGGCATTTTCTTTGACTTGTTCATAAGGTCAGAGATATCCTCAATGGCCTTATATGCCTCCTGCCAGAGTTCCATCCTGATAGCATAATTTAACTGCTCCAACCTCGTCTCCAGATTCATCTGTAGGAATCGAAAAGCATCAACATTTACCCAAAGGAGCATGGACTCCAGGCCCAGGGAAGAAGCTATCTCTGTCCTGTGGGCCTAAGGACTATACAGAATATGGCCAAAATTAGGATGTCATTTCAAACTTTACTAATATTTTAAAAACATAAGATACAATAATCACCATCCACCTCGCTTAATTAATAAAAATGAGGGGAAAAAAATCACACACCCCAACAACAGACCTGCTGTGTCTCTGGATTGTTGAGGTTAACTGCAGTGGCTGATCCTTGTTGCTTCTGGATGTGTGACAAATGTGTCCGAAGGTTGTCACAAAGTTTTCGGAACTCTGTCTTCCGGCTGTACTTCTCACAAAACTTAAATGCCTGCCAAAAAGGTATATAATTAAAACAAAATTTAAGAAATAGTAGCTCCTAATATGGTCATCTATTGGACAGCAAGACTGCATTCCTTTTAGTTAACTATCTATCATACAAGCACATACACTCATCTAACTTCAATTTTCTTTATCTACCACTAACTCTCCTCCTATCACATTCAAAGTACAGTATCTATACACTGAGAAGCTGTCGATTCCTGTAACAAAATAGTTGGTCTCACCTGCTTGGCAATGTCATGGTAGAGTCTCTCAACCCTAGAGTTGGTGCGCAGGAGTTCCAGACACTGGCGGTAGCTTTCCCACAGGAACTTCACCCAGGGCGTCAGGATGGTCCGGTCACTCCGATCCTATCATAGATCAACAAAGTTTGGGATTCTTATTCTAAAATACTCAGCACTTTATCTCACTTGTTACCATGTATAAGTATTACAGTACAGCACTTTATTCTAGACTGTGAAGATCAGAGTTTCAAGATGAGTTTTCATCTGGGGAACTCATAAATACATTACAGGAATGTCAAGGTGTTTTTAATACTGTAATATATTCCTTAATCCTGTTGTGTATAATCATACTGGCAATGGTATGTCTTTAGGAAAAAAACAAAAACATGAAAATTTGAACATTACTACAAGCAATTATTCATAAAAAAATGATAAAACCTTTATTTCTATACTGTTAAGAATGCTAACCTGAGCATCCTCTCCAGAAACTGCTGAGAGAAGGATTTCCTCTGGGGTGGTCAGGTTGTCTAGATCATCAATATCAACAACTGCTTGGTGACTCTCCTTCCGTGCTGCCTCTGTACGTTCATCTGCCAGGGACAGATAATGACGCACTACTGTCTCCAGGGATGATACATTTACCTGCAAGTGGACAAACCATCGTTATATGTTGGTCATATGAAAGGGAATGATAAACGTCTAAAGTTAACAACCTGGAATAGGGATGACGGTTTGAATAAAATAGAAACTTATGTGTCAGTAATTATGGTGAAAAGGTACAGAATGGTAACAAAACAAGATACCAGTACTTACGCTCTGAAAGATGTTACGGTATTGGTAGAGTCCCTCCTTGGCCAAATGAGACTTCTTGAGGTCCACACACAACTCCAGATACTTGAACATAATGGGTTCCAGCAGCTTTTCTGAGTAAGTGTTGCGCATCTTACCCCTTTTGATGACCTCATACAGCACCTCCAGGGCGCGGTTCGGTTTCCCAACATCGATAAACTCTTTAAAAGACAAAAGGTAACAATTTTAAGCCACAGAATTTGTTGAGAAGTAAGATACACAAATTCATAATGCCCATAAGAGCAAATCTAATGATCAGATCTAACCAGCTAACACAAGTAACAATTGCCCTTTTCTAAATGTTAGAAACAGTATCAGATGTCAAGAGCAACCATTTATTATGTTTGTGTAATGTGAACAAATATGAAGTTGATGATAAAATATACATTAAAAGAATTTGTGAAACTGTAGAATACCTGCTGGTGCATATCTTGGCAGATCCTGACTTAGGTGAATTATTTATTAAACTAGGTAATGGCTCTTTATAACTCAATTTGCATTATTTTTGGTAAATATCAACTCAATTGCTGGTTGGTATTACAATGTCTTTAACTCCTTTCTTTACCCACTAATTTATAACATTCTAAGACATTTTTCTTTGGAAATGCCTCATTTCCAAGATATTCAAATGGGGCAATTTAAAATTAGCCTGACCTTACCTAACCTAACCTAGACCGCAACAGACTACCGGGACCTAACTTGGGCAAACTACCGGGAAATTTCTGTGATAAAGTACCATGAACTGACCTGGGCAAAATACTGGGACCTAGCCAGATCTGGCAACACTACTAAACAATGCCAATAGTCTAGATAAATACCTTATTTTTTAATACGAATTAAGTGACAAGGGCCTTTTTCTCGTATAATTAATACCTTCCTTAGGCCCCTCCCTTTGAGTCCATGAATGTCCCAATATTTTGCATTCCCTTGGTGTTGAAAATACAGTAAAGAAGGCAAATATAACTAACTTAGACATCACTGAAATAGGTATCATTACAGAAGTACTGTGTTCTTGGCTAGGGCCTTGCAGTGTTACCACATCCGGCTAGGTCCCGGGAATTTGCTCCGGTCACTTTATTATGAGAGTTTACACCGGTTATATCCCGGTAGTTTGCCCAGGTTAGGTCCTGGTAGTTTGTCCAGGTTAGGTCCTGGTAGTTTGTCCAGGTTAGGTCCTGGTAGTTTGCTGTGGTCTAGGTCTAGGTTAGGTCAGGTCAGGTCAGACTAATTTCCAAATTATGTTGGTAAAACGGAGCATCTCCGAGAGAACACCATAGTTGAAAAGTGTCTTAGAATGGTCCAAAATAGTGTGTAATGATACTAAAATATACAATATAGTGAATTAAGTACTTCTATACTAACACCATGAAAAGTGTCTTAGAATGGTCCCAAATAGTGGGTAATGATACTAAAATATTCCACATTGGATTCGAGGGTACAAAAACAGCCGTCATTAATGTGTACCTTGATAAAGTGGTGTAATCACCCCATTTTTACACACTTCAGTCTATATTTACTCCTACACAAACATTCACCAAATAATAATAACTACCCATAGCTCCAATCAAGTTTATTCCTCCCTCCACAACACAAATATTCCCCAAAAAATAATAATCATCTGCCCAGAGCACCATTAAAGTTTATTCGTGGGGGCGTTATTATGCAAGCAAGAACCTCCATGGTGTATACGATGGCTTGATACCGGTACGATGGCTCAATTACTAGTCTATAGAGCCATCGTATCGGTACCACCACCACACCACCATCGTATACACCACAAAATAATAGTTCTAGCCACTAGTAAGTTCACATGGCACCTTCACACAGCAGCTGTCGTTTCTGCTTCACTCATGGCCAGCTAAACAACACACATATTTACACATATTTACTCACCACTTGCCCTTTTAAGAGCATTCTCTGGCCTTTGATATGATCTGGACATCTTGGTGTATTTATGGCATCGATACTAAACACATAAACTGGGCCACAAGAGCCGTGTTAAGGTTATTTTCTATCACCGATAACTTCTACACAGACTCCACCTCTCACCCGGCCTCTTGAAAGGAAGACACAGTGTTGCCAAATCTGTTCAAAGAAAAATACCCAAATATATAGTATCAGAATTTCCCTTTTTACCTCAACAATTCCATGTTCAGATATTGTAGCACATTTACCGTCTACTTGATAATATTGTCTGGTAGATATTTTCCCCTTTTTACTATTACAATTTCCATTTTTACCTCAAAAATTCTCTGTTCAGATAATAGCACATTTACGGTCAACTTGATAATGTTGTCTGGTAGAAATGTTCCCCATTTACTCTTGAACATTTTTTATGTAATTTTCCCATTGGTACCTCTAATTCTTCATGCTTAGTGAAAATTCTTCATACTTAGCAACACTAAAGAAACAGTCTTGCCAGATTACAAACACACTGAATCATTGTACACGCGCCACAAAATTATGAAATCACACATCAAAATGATCACACACGCAATATATATATATATATATATATATATATTAACTTTACACAAGTATTTAGCATCCCTTCTAAATCTTATTCTTATTAGCTGATGAAGCTCGACATATATACTGTATACATACCTTTAATGGTTTTCAATTTTATAAATATTTCTTTTTCCTTGATAACAATGAAAAGGAAACAAAATTTTATCTACAAAATTCACAGGTTATGAAAGCAATGTTGCCAGATGGAAGAGAGGAAAATCCAGTAGATTTTATCTCCCAAAAGAGTAGATTGGAGTAACACCTGTGGGTAGATTTTCAATATGGCTCGTATGGTACTTTGATATACCGTATATTTAAAGATGTACTGTGGGTATCTTTAGATAAACACAGCATGAATCAGGAGTCGAGATCTTCCGGCCGCTTTTATTACTTAAATTTTTTGTAGCCAGGCTCCTAGATCACAAAACAACCTTCTTCACAAAACAAATCCTACATCTTCACATTACATCTACACTTATTAACATCTTCACTACCATTACATCTTCACTTCTTCACACTACACTCCCCCTCCCCCTAGCTGATATAACATCTTAACTACCATTACATCTTCTGACATATCTTCACTACTATTATATCTTCACTTCTTTACACCACAAAGTATTTAGGAATATATTTTTATCTATAAAAAATAACTAAAATAAAATTCTAACGAGTACGATACATTTTTTAATCTGGATACGATATACAAATACACTGGTGAAATGGAGAATTTTAATATGAAATATACAAGTATACCTTAGTATAATATACAGCAACATCGATGTTCAGCGTGGCGTATAGAGAAGCTTATTTAACAAAATAGAACTTAAAAATTTAGGAGCTGCATACCGTTTTTTCCGTCATGAATAGTATGTTTTTTTTACTTTATAAACCAGCCTAAGTGTATTTGGGAAAATGATCCAAACATTTGATTTAGAAATGATCAATTTAACATAGACCATTTTAGAAATGGTAGGATATAGGTTGATTGGTTATTGTGTAGTTGTGAGTTAATGTTAAGATAATTTTAAGAAGATTACTGTCATGAGACGTCATTTCATGTGGTATAGTTAACATCTTCACTACGCACCACACGCCACACGAGACTAAACATATCTTCACCACCCACCACACATCTCTACTCACTACACATCGCTACTACCTGTCACACATCTTCACTACACACAACACGTCTTCACTACCCACCACACATCTTCACTACTCACCACACATCTTCACTACTCACCACACATCTTCATTACTCACCACACATCTTCACTACTCACCACACATCTTCACTACTCACCACACATCTTCACTACCCACCACACATCCTCACTAACTATACCACACATCTTCACCTTGTACATATAGCTTCATTAAACTATCCAACAAAGGGAAAGTGTCATCACCAACGAGGACATAATAATAAAAAATAATTATGGCCTATCATAATGACTTCCTGTGAGTGTATGTGGGTCTGATAGGTGTGGTGTTTTATCCTTCACTGTTTACAAAATGTGGTGTTCCCAAATACTCCTCGATCCATCAGAATCCCTACCATTGGCTCCAACATTGACCATAATAAATTCATAATTGACACTGAAATTGCCTTTAGAGTTATAATAATAGGACCCTGATGCGGCTGGCTTCTTATTATATAATTAAAAAAACTTCATTGAGGAGGCGGCATAACGTCACAAAAGTGAAGCCAACAGGCTATTGGTGGGCTGTCTCCCCTCCCTCCATTCAATGGGACCCATTGACTCAAAAACAAACCTCAGCTGATCACGTCGAACCATCAACTTCACCAAGTACCTGCAACATTCTTTGCCATTTTATGAATAATGCCGGCGTGTTCAGCATATGGGTGTACCCAGAGAGACAGGAGTCTTTCTACTACTTTTCATAGGTATGTTAAGAAAGTCATACGGAAAAATATAAGACAGAAATGGACAAATCAACGAAGTGAAATTCATCACCTGCCTCAGACACCGTGACACCCATGTCCTGTAGAATATTGATACTGTACACACAAAAACTGCAAAGCCAAGGAAGGCTATTACAGTGTTCTGATATTAACTGTTAATGTATAACCTCACGTATATAATAATGGCATTGACAGGGTTATAAAAGATAAACTGGCTCCATGGGGTGACCTACTTGTGCCCAACTTTAGCGTTGGTCTGTAGGATAACTCGAGTGTTGAGAGATTGTATAATGAATGTTTTAGCATATTTCATAATGTTTTAAAGATATTTAATTTATAATTACACATCTCTTCACCATATTATACACATCTTCACTACACATCACATATCTCCAGTACCCTATACACATCTTCACAACACACCACACATCTTCACTACACTATACACATCTTCAATACACACACATCTCCATTACCCTATACATATCATCACAACACACCACACCTTCAGTACACATCACACATCTTCACTACACTATACACATCACAACACACCACACCTTCACTACACTATGTAAATCTTCACTACCCTATACATATCTTCACTACATTATACACATCTTCACTACACTATGTACATTTTCACAGCACACCACACATCTTCACAGCACACCACACATCTTCACTACACTATACACATCTACTGTATATAATCTTATTTATATACTGTACTTAAAGAGTGACATAAGGCCTTCCAGAGTCTCATACTAGAACTCTTTATATAATTAAATTTATTTGCATTTGTACTTGTTGTTATTTCTCTGTAACCTTATAATACTGTCTGTGGGTTGGTGTGTAAGCTATGATCTTCTCTTTTACTATACCTTTTGCAAAAAATAAACTATTCATTCATTAATTCATTCATTCTTTCATTCATACTCCTAGGAAAAGTTTGCGAGAAGAGGTAATGCTCTAGGAAACTGTGGTATTTAATTAATGGGTTTAAGTATTTTTGATAATACACAGAATTAGATAATTTTATGCAGTTCTAATATATGGAACAAATTCAAGTCTCTTTCTGGCTCTAATTATAGTTAATATGAGAAAATAAGAGCATAATTATAGTGGGTTTAAAGAAGCCGGGGCAATGTTTTGAGTCAATGTTATTACTAGGGTATTATTATTATTAGGGTAATAAGCTCTGCCCCTGGCTTCACTCTGGGTGTACGGGACGAGCGGCTCAGGCCGCCTCCTCTATATTATACCTCCATGATTTCAATGTGTTTGCCATCTATGGCACCTCTACAGTGGGGAAACTTCCAGGTACGTTCAAATAAATCCGCTATCTCCCGCCATTCATCTTCTGTCTGGGGTACCTGATAATAGAAAATACATTGGTTAAATACATTGGTCACCAGGAAAATGCAAATATTTTTATTTTTCAAGCAAGAGCAGGGAACCTCAACTGTAATACGGCGACGATCAGCAGGACCTGAACGGGTGCCATCGGTTTCTTCCAAAAGGAGGAATGTAGATACAGAAACTAAACGCAATGAACTACTGTCACTCACATGTAGTCATCTACAGCTCAGTGAAGAGGAAGGTGACATATCAGCGAGAAGATGGGCTCAAAAGTTTAAGAAAATGAGGCCTGATCAACAAGTCCATGCGTGGAAGGCAATCAATTATATTCTTTATGAAGGTCGTTTAGGGCGATTAGATAGAAACTCAGTTAAAACTAATGAATCTATAATTCCACAGCCAGAGGTAGCTCCACCCATTTCATTCATACCAAGTAGCAGCAACATCAGTGCCCAAACTTCACACTCATCTTTGTATAATATTTCACCAAGTAGGATAATACTCACCCGCACCGCTGCAGTACCAAAAAATGAGTCCCATCTATATACATCTATCAACAATTTGCTCAGTGATCAACAATACAGTTTGCAGTTGTCGTCAAAACATTGGTGAAATTTGTGCCCATTATCATTCCAATTGTTTATAATTATTTGTTGTAGGTGTATCACTTGTAACTTACATAACGTTTGTGAAATCTTGCATGCATATTAATTAATGTATTACATTAAGTTATTTGCAATTCTTGATAGACGCTAACTCTACTAATAAAGTAAAATATATAATATATAATTTTTTCATGAACAATTGCAAATAACGTTATTGTTGGGGAAAGTGTTAATTAGCATAAATATATACAGTATTACTAGCGGATGTACCCGGCGTTGCCCGGGAAAGATGCACTCTGGAGTTTAGAAATAGTCAATATTAACTTTATAATATGTAAAAACATTTCAGTCTTCTTGCTTTAGTTAAAAATATTCCGCGATCTCAGGCCGCTTGCCAGTTACCATACGTACACCCACCAACAAAAGCACTGTCGCCTCATCCGCAGTGTCATGAACCCCACAAGCTTCACAGGTGGAAAATGTTGTTGTGTATGGTGTTTCGATTCACGAGTCATTAAACCCCAAACCTCAAGAACCGTTTGGTGAGGCGACAGCGCTTTTGTAGGTGGGTGTACAGTCATGGTCAATAGTCCTGCAACACCTTCTAATAAGATGGCTTCGAAAAATAATCCGAAATTATAGCTGTTGGTTTTTGCAATATTGGTTCATAAGATTCACTGAAATGGCTCGCTTTATTCACCAGGTTGCAGGACTTTTGACTATGACTATACATAAAGACGATATAGTACAGTCGCGGCAGATAGTCCTTGACCAGCCTGTGATGGAAAGGTGCTGCCAGCTGCTTTGAATTGTGAACACGTGGATTCGTTGCTTCAGTCAGATGCCTCATGATAATATGGATATAAATGTTTCGAGTTTTCGGACGCTCCTCTGTTGGTTACGACTATCCATCACTGACTGGTCAAGGACTATTTGCCGCGACTGTACATAAACACGATATAGTACTGTACATACGTCTTTTCAGCTTGAAGGCCTGAGACTGACTGAATTTCCAAATAGCCTTTTTGCCTTTTTCAGTTTGAGCGGTACATTTGGTGCGCGTTTTTAGCGGCTCGAACGGAAAAAATCTGTTCGAGCTTCTGTTCGAGGGTACATTTTAGCAGCTCGAACGGAGAGCTCTTCTCTATGGTTTAACCAATAAATAGAATATTTGAGATTTTAACGTAATTAGTACATCAAGTTACGTCATGTTACGTCATAAAAACCTTTGCCGGTGGTGCTGATTCAGAATATATAGTTTTGGGAGTGAAACCGGGTATTTTTAGCGGATTTATAGTAGATGACGTAATTTTTACGTCGAGTTACGTCATGTTACGTCATACCAAAACCTTGGCCTAGTGATGGTGATTCAGAATATATATGGGTTTTGGATGTAGGTGTAACCGTTTTGGAGTTATAAGCGGACAAACAGAGACCGTTTGCCATTTATAGTATAGATTTGTGACGAAAACATATTATAATGTAGTCTGTGTTATTTTGTACAAGGTAATGAGAGTTAAAATAAACATTGGGTATGTTTATAAAGCAATTTGTTTCCATCACCTTTCTCACCTTAAGTTGGTCTTTTAGCACAGAGATTATTGCAGCACACGTCTCCATCACTATAAGTCCAAGGTTCTGTGTAGATATTGCTGTAGTGAATTTCAAATCTTCATAGGACTGCCCTGTCGTTAAAAAATGCAGTGTTCTGGACAGCCGCTCACCTACTGGGATTTCTTCTCTCATGTTAGTATTGTATTTGTGAATGAGAGGAGTAATCATATTAAGTAAATCGTTAAACACTTCCTGGTCTATTCTGAGGTATAGCCTACTGTTTGTAGTCACTAGTATATATAGGAGATGACACTGCTAACTCCTTCAGAAGTGCCTCATGAGTAAAGGTGCTTCTATGTTTGTGCCACTCCTTCATCCATACTCTCTTCCTTTTCTTTTTCTCTTTCATAGTCGTCAATGCTAAGATTATCTCTATGATGCAAACCGACTTAGTGCTTTTGTCTCTCCTGCATGAAGATTTGTCATCGACTGGTTACTGATCAGTGTTCTAGCTAGTGTGTGGCAAATTAAAATGATTGCACAGTCACCTATATAATTTATAGCTTGCGCATGCATGAATGATCGTCTATGGAGGCCTTTACGATCTACACCAAGGTAAATATAGTTATATTTACTCTTGGTCTACACCTTTCCCTCGTACAGTTATGTACGTACACCCACCCACAAAAGCGCTGTCGCCTCACCAAACGGTTCTTGAAGTTTGGGGTTTAATGACTCGTGAATCGAAACACCATACACAACAACATTTTCCAATTGTGAAGCTTGTGGGGTTCATGACTCTGTGGATGAGGCGACAGCGCTTTTGTAGGTGGGTGTACAGTCGGCGGCAGAAGTCCTGTCGCCTCACCTGCTTCACCGAGACGCACACTGTTCATGGACTCGAGAAATACACATATTTTCTACACCTAATAATCTCGAGGCGATGAACATTGCGTGCCTCGGTGAAGCAAGTGAGGCGACAGAACTTTTGCCGCCGACTGTACGTTGGAGACTTTGCTCTCTCTTTCATGGTGATAGAATAGTGTGTGAATATTATTGGAAACAGGAAAGTGTCCCCATACATCAGTTATCATGACTAGATTTACGAAGAGAGTTATTTATCAGTGGTAAACCATTAGTAATATAACCATTTTCATGTTTCTGATTTGATCGCCTGCATGAAGTAAAGTTATACCTTGTGAGTGGCAGAAAAAAAAAAAAACTATGATTGACTGATCGACTTCACACCACCGTCCATACTCTGGCGCTGTGGATTGGGGCAAGACCAATAAGACTAGTGTTATTATTGTTGGATTGGGGTATAAATGTTGGCTTAGTGAGGTTTAACTAATTGATACCCCGCGCCAGATACGCCAACTTTGTAGATGCCACCCTGAAGAAAACAATTAGTTGGAAACGTAAAACTTTGCTGACTCGGGTCAAGCCTAATAATAATTCCATTCAAACAAGACGTGATGAAATATTTACATTCTTTAAGGTGGTAATTCTTTTTTGGTACATTGGAGTGCCTTGATTACTCCAAAGTATGCTAGGAAACAGGACCATATGAACAAAAATAATGGTGTTCTGTTGCCTGGAATAGTTTGGAGGATTCAGTTGCTCCAAAATTACCAACAGAAAACTTCCCCCTTAAGAGTGGTGTGATGCTGCCTATTTTCCCTCCCTCTATCCTCCCTTTCCCCCGTTCCTTCCCATACCTCTATCCTTTCCTTTATCCCCTGTCCCTCCCTCTATACCTCTATCCCTTTCATTATCCCCCGTCCCTTCCCATACCTCTATCCTTTCCTTTATCCCCCGTCCCTCTCCCTACCTCTATCCTCCCTTTCCCCCGTCCCTTCCCATACCTCTATCCTTTCCTTTATCCCCCGTCCCTCCCCCATACCTCTATCCCTTCCTTTATCCCCTGTCCCTTCCCATACCTTTATCCTTTCCTTTATCCCCTGTCCCTCCCTCTATACCTCTACCTTCCTTTATCCCCCGTCCTTTCCCATACCTCTATCCCTTCCATTAACATCCTTGCCTCCCCCTACCTCTATCCTTTCCATTAACCCCCATCCCTTCCCATACCTCTATCCCCCGTCCTTTCCCATACCTATATACCTTCCATTAACCTCCGTCCCTCCCCCTACCTCTATCCCCATCCTTTCCCCCTACCTCCATCCCTTCCATTATCCCCCGTCCCTCCCTCTATACCTATATCCCTTCCATTAACCTCCTTGCCTACCCCTACCTCTATCCCCCATCCTTTCCCCATACCTCTATCCCTTCCATTAACCCCCTTCCCTGCCTCTCCTCCCTATAATACCACCATCACCGCCAGACGCCTTTTAATCGTACTTCTGGCAGACACTCGACGCCAAGGTCCAAAGAGCCAAGGCAACGTCAGCCGCGCAGGCAACAACGGCACCAACAGCAGCAGCGTCAAACTTATTACTAGTGTTGGTGACTGTAGTGAGAGTGGGAGGTTGTTCGTATTTGAGACGTCCAGGGCAGAGAGAGAGAGAGCGAGTGAGAGAGAGAGAGAGAGGGAGGGAGTATAGTTTGGTGGTGGTGGTCCGGGAAAAGTTCTGTTGGTCTCCTCCCCCCTTGTTTGTGCTTTATTACTCATTCTTTGTTGTTGTTGTTTGTGGTTATGATGTGACCCAGTGGATTCTAAATATGGTTGACAGCACGCTAGTTGAGGGTGCTCTAAAGTTCAGGGATGGCAAGAAGGTAAGTTGTATATTATTATTTTGTTTGTTTGTGGAAGTGCTTGCAATTATAATATTCAACCAAAGTTTTTTTTTTTTTTGCCAATCTCGCATTTTTTTTTTTTTTTTTTCCTCAGCGACTATTATTTTACGTGTGTGGTAATTAATGACTTGCCTTGGGAATGATGCGGACCTTAATTCTTATCTGTTCTGTGTATTAGTGAAAACCATTTTACCGGTATGGTGTTATTACTCTCTCAATTTCCTTGGCGTGTTTGATAGTAGGAACCGTAATCATTATCATCATATTATTAATCCCCCCCCCAAAAAAAAAAGAAAAAAAATCTCAATGTTCCAGTCAAGTTCGATTTGTTAACTTGTGTAGATCTAGTGCATATATTTCACTTTCTGTACAATTAACTATTCTTGTTTCGTTTTTGTCTGGGGATATTTCATGTGATGCAGCAAAAAAAAAAAAAAAATCGCATATATATTACTCGTGTTATTGTGACATATTAATGGGAGCAGGTCACATAATTTATGTAACCTCCGCATTGCTGGAGTTGCAGGTTATACTGAACTGTGCACCGGTACTGTATTGCAGTCTACCTTAGTGGTCCTACAACTGAAACTTGTTTTCTGTCCGTTTGTTTGTTTTTAATTAGATCCCCGTCGTAAGTTTCTTTCTTTTTGTATTTTACGTTTGTGTTGGCACAGTCATAGTTCACACTTATGTTTGGGTGTAGTGTTTTGCCACTTACTAATTACCAACGATTATTGGTGTACAGTATCGTTACACCATGGCGTGTATTTTAGCGTTAGTTGCACAGTATAATTATGAACTCAAGTGATGCTGTAGTTTACTTTAAGAGCTTCTTGCTATTTTAGGCAAAGTAGATCAATAGTAATTACACGTGCCTCCGTCTCTGGTCTGCCTTCTTTACTAGCTTTAATTTCTTCATGGCTGTCTCTGGGCCTGACCTAACTCAAGTGAATTGCTTTTCTAATTCTGCCACTTCTTTCTCTCCTTTTAAGTAGTCTTACCTTTCTTAATATCCCTATTTATTTGGTTCTATCATCGCCACATATGTTTCTCTTTCCCTTTTACTCTGTCTATTGTTATTTTTTCACGTAACCGAAGAATAGGAATCCCCAAACCTTGTCGCTACATCACGTGCCTTACTGCTGGGAGTTCTATTCCCTGGGTGGCTACCAGATTCTGATCCTGATGAGGTTATTATGATGATATATGATTACTGCAGCGGCATTTCTCTGTAGATTTTTTTGTTAAATCTTTATGGCTTTATATCCCTGCCTCCCTATCTGATTTTCCTAAATGTTGAATAACTAGATTAACTTTTGCTCTCCTTCCTTCTCTTCCCCTTTATTCTTCGTCTATCTATGTAATCCACACACACCTATGTTTTCCTGTTTTCGCATTAGTCTATTCTTTTTGTCTTCCGTGTGTTTCAGTTACGTTATTGATTTGTTTTCACGTTTCCTTTTACCAGTACAGTATAGTCCACGTGTGGTAGCCAATTTTCTCGCTTTCGTCTTATTCCCATTCGTTATCGTGCCCTCGCTGTTACCCATCATTTTCCTCCCCTTCTCTCATTTCCTTCGTACTTTTTATTTACAGCCTCTCTGTCTTCCATTTACTCTGATTCTCTCCCACCCCTCTGTCATTTCGCGTCTTTCTATTCAACTTTGTCGATCACTTCCACGCTCCCCCGTTTATCTTCCATTATCTGCCCGCTGTTCACTACATTTTTACCTCCATGTTCATTTCGCCAATCCTCATCCTCTTTTATATCTCATGCATATTCTCCCTTTATTGATTGTTCTGCTATTTCCTCTCTTACCCTTGTTTGTTTTATAATAGTCTCTTCTCGTTCACTCTTAACTGGGTTTTCAAAATATCAAATATCTATTGAGGTCATGATCGTTTTTTTTATGTAGCAAAGTAGTGGATTTGATTCAGTCTTTTAGTTTATCTGTCTGTAACGGCTTGGTGATTATTTAAACTACTTTTACAGTACGGTACGTACTGTAAATGACTTGCAGTTCTTCAATGCCAATGTCCGTCCGATTTTATGACTTAGGTTACTCTGAGAGGATTTTTGATTATATAGGCTAAAATGCTGACAGGTATTGTTCTACATTGCGTTTTATAACACATTTATTGGGTATTGAAGTCATCGCATAATATAAAAGATTAATCAACACTCGATAATGAGCAGCGAAATAGTAACTGTCCGTCTAACTAGGCGTAATTCGATAGTGTTCAGACGTTTTGGGACAAATATTATTGGCAAGAAATTGTCTGTTCACGAGTGTCACCTGCAAATTGTTTTTTTTTTGTCTCATTTTGTTCAGGGAATTTAGCGGTAAGTAACTGAGTTTGTAGTTGCTTTCCTATCTCTCAATGTACTGAATGCAATGATACACGTGGACAGACACACATTCAAACAAAAGTGAATGATTTCCGGTAACCTAAACAGTGAGCATGTAAATTAGGGTGGTGAGTGTAAGCCGGGGGATTGATTTCCCGTGTGGAGCTTTAATAGTCTTGTGTGAAATTCCAGACTCCAAAAAATCAGCTTATGAGTTGATGGAGTAGGGTTAAGGGGAGATTCTTTTGTTGGTGATTTGGATGGCTACTGATTCTCCTAACTAAAACTATACTAGAAAACAGACGCACTCAGTTCTTCTAATACGGGACATGTTTCGTGGAATAGTTTGAAGGAATCGAAGACCTTCAAATTCACCAACAAGATAATCTCCCCTTAAGATCACCGATGAAGTGCCTAGAGGTGATAGGACAGACGGCCTTGAGGAGAAGAGGATGCTTTGACCGTCAACAATATTTTACACCTTGTTATTTTTTCACTCGATTCTCATTTGTCTGTTGTATTTTCTCACGAGCCATCCAACCTCTTTAACTCTATTTATTAGGTTGTTATATATTTGTTTGCTCTAGCGTTGAAAATCCATAGCATAGCAGAGGAGGCTAATGAACGCATAGCGAGCTCAGATGTCTCGCTGGTAATTGTGTTATAATATTAAATTATTCTGGTGGTACTCAATGGTTTCAATATACGCTGTTCACCTATTCTCTCTCTCTCTCTCTCTCTCTCTCTCTCTCTCTCTCTCTCTCTCAAATTCATAGCTACCGAACATTTCACACACACACACCAATCCATACATTTCTAGTTATGAGGGTTGCCGGTACACCAACCCCGCATCAGTTCCCCCTCTCTTGTATTGAATTTGAATTAGCCAGCGCGCAGGAATCCTAACACTGATGACCATAGAGGGCGAATACAAATAAAGGTGAAAATCAACTAAATGTTATTATGTACGAATACAGTGAAAAGAAAAGTTAAAGTTTGGTATAATGCCCAGAGTAAGAACGAGGTAGGTTAACATAAAATTAATTGTTTTCATGACACACACACACACACACACACACTGTAGGAAGTTATACAAATATTATATGGTAGCCCACTCAGAAACAAAAGAATGGAGTTTTGTTGTGATGGGAATATACAACAAATGTTTAAAAATAAAAGTGCATTTCGTTATGAAAAAAAAAAAAAAAAAGATATGACGAGGCTTGTGGGCTTGTTTAAACTTCTGAAATTGGCGAGGCTTTTAAAGAACTGAACATCTGGGAGGAAGGAAGTTTTCATAAAAGTTATGGAATACGACTTAAGGGGGTAGAATACTTTTGGTACCGGTACATTGGAGCGCCTTGATTCCTCCAAAGTATGCCTGGAAACAGGACCAGATTAACAAACATAATGGTGGTCTGTTGCTTGGAATAGTTTGGAGGAATCATTTGCTCCGGAGTTACCACCTCTATACTCCCCTCTGAAGGACATGGATAGCCTACTCGACTTCCACGTTCATCAGTCCAGAGTTACTGTACCCAACAAGGTGTGAACCATTTATTTTGACATTATTATTATTATTATTATTATTATTATTATATAGCCTACTCTTGGATACGCTGCAAGACGTGCTGTAAGACATAACTAACGTTGCAATATATAGTACTATTGTAGACTGACATGAAGCCTACATTACCTGATTGCTGATAGTGTTTGGCGCCCAATTAGGCTGTCGTTTTCCCTCTGAGTTCCCCCTCACTTTTGTCTCCCTCCGAGCACAATTTAGCTAGCTGGCTCCTGTCCATCCCTCTCCATTACCCCCCCTCCCCTACTGTTTTCCCGACTCACCGTTCCTCTAATCGCGCCGTAACGATAATGGACGCAGCCTAGTCAACACTCGTTACTCATTGCGGTGTATCGCCAACCAAATCACCGAATTGGGACCGTAATCAGTAACCCCCCTGGAGTATAAATTGGTTGGATAAATAGGGATCCGTAATAATTGCAACGCTTCTGAAACTACGGGGATTATTGTCTCTTTGGTAATACGCCAGAAAGATTTTGTTGATGCGAATTGACAAGCATACATTACAGTTTGGGTGAATTTTCCAGTACACTCCCAGCCAGCATTATGTTTCTGACTCTTGAACGAATAATAATTATGGTTTGTGAAAGTTCATGGACACTATTAGGCTCGCGTCTTAGTGATACATCAGTGTGCTTATGTATATATAAATACTCTTTACATTACAAAATTACGTATTAGGCTCTACTTATTTATTTTTTAAACAGTATTACACTCTTCTAGGCTATGTGGTTAGTCCAGACGGAATAAACATTAGACAGAAGATTTTATAAACGTAGGCAAAAGTAACTTGAATGAAGATCAGTATAGGCCTGTCAGGGCTTCACAAGAGTCACAGGCTACTGACAGCCTACGCTCCCAGATAAAAAACAACAACTGGTATTGGTAATCTGTGTTGTTTTAGCTACATGGATCATAGGCTTACGACTGAAAACAGCAAAATGGGTAAAATAGCACAAGAATGATCGTACAACAAATTTGATAGAATGCACAGAACATCGTGATTTGACGGAAAGAAGAAACTGTATTGATTCAGTCAGCTTACAGAGAAGTAGGGTAGGGTACATATTTAGCAACATGATTTAGAATGATAAAAAAAGTCTTGGTTTATAGATCTAGGCAACTGAACAAAACTGATAAAACAAATAAAACAAGTCTGATAAAACAAACGAGATTGGCAAAACAGACTCAAAACAAAAATTCAGAAAACATATTGTACCGTACATAAAATAAGATTGGACACACACACACACACATACACACAGAGCTTACCCGTCACTGTCATGCCCGAATGGATAAATCCAAACCCCACAAAAAAAAAAGCGTAATAAAAAGGCAAGGACGTCGAGGATGATGATAGGGACTAGCGAGCGAGCCTCAATATAACAGAGACCATGAAATCTCCTTTGAAAAGCGAATCTGTAATATCTTCCTCTACCCCCACCTCCTCCTCCTCGTCCTCATTCTGGCTTCTAGGGTCTTTTTAATTCGCCTATTGATCGTACTTATCTTTATTTTTCGTTCTCTATTGTGGGATTATGGTTGGTGGGTACGTGTGGGAATGATGGTTATTGTGCTGTGGTGGAAGGTTGATATATTTGTTTTGGTGGCTCAGCGGCGGTGATCGTACTGCTGCTGGAGATTAGCTAAAAGGCATTCAAAGTTATCTATGGCTTAGGTTATAGTTACATTGGTATATTAAGTTTGGTACGTTGATGAATAATGAATGGTTGTGGTTGTATTGAACGTTGTGATTAGTTAAGGTTGATTGTAGCAGTCGCCTGCCTAGTAATGTGTGTGTGTGTTCTTAGCTAGGAATCCTCTCCGTTCAACTGAAAAGCCTATACCATTTTGAAACAGTGGACCGCCTACATCCTAGAATAATAATACAAACTAGACTAAGAAAACCCGAATCCGAGCTCTCTCTCTTGGGTACTGGAAGAATAGACGAGCCAAGCGAGCCTGTTGTTGCCTTGTTTATAACTAGCGTAGGCACTGCAGGGTTTGGTAATTGGTAGTGGCGTTCCTGTGGTGTCCCAGGCACAGATATAACGGAGTAATATGCCTGAGGTACGGTACAGTTGGCCAAATGTGAATCTCGTACCGCACTGTACACATTTCAATACGTAGGTGAATAAGTGGGAACAAAATATTAACTACAGTGACGTTAATGCAGGTATCCAGCCTCGTGGTTTGTACTCTTACTGTTTTCCAGCGATGAGAAGTCGACTAACATATACGGTACGGTAACTAAAATTAATGGTAGGCCTATGGTACTCTACAGTCACTCCCCCAGACAGTACTGCCACCCGTCGTGATTGGAAGCTCAGTCACTCAGTTGCGAAGGACTAAGATTACGGCCGTAGGTGCCAAGCAAGAGGAGTTGGTGGCACTATTGATTGGCTGGCAGTCTGCAGAATCCGCCTGCACCGGGCTCTCCGCACGAACTAGCTACCATTTGCACCTGTGTAGCCTAGTAGTCTTGGTGCTCGTGTCCCCACCCTTCTCTCTCTCTCTCTCTCTCTCTCTCTCTGTTACCAATACTCTTTTTCTGCCGCAGTAAAAGAAAACTCCCCTCAAACATTTTTCCTGTTATAGTTTGTGTGTGGGTGAGGTTCGTTGATATGTATTTGTAATCTATCGTTGTTGTAGAATGAGCGATTGTGAAAGTTACATGCCATGAGAATATCTGCCCCTGCATCACTGCATTTCGTAAAGTTAAAATTTATGACCGAGTTGGTCAGCAATCCTGTGGAAAGAGGCTTACGATATCGGCTATGCACCAGTGCACGATATTTGTTACAATAGGACAGACTGTATTGACACAAGTGTACAGATTTACATTTTCCATGTTTTCACTATACTCTATCATACTTTATACGGTAGTCTAAGGCTCAATTATTTGATAGGTATACCGGTACCGTTCAGTATATTATACAGGTATTAGCCTCACATTTCATTAAGATATCTTGGTATAATGATTAGGTAAAAGCTGGAGTGTGTGTGTGTATTATTTTCTGACCATCTGTAGCCTACCTTCCTCAAATCAAACTTTATTGGGGCACTCGGTGCAGTAATTTTTGTAGAATTATAATAGACCCACGTGTTTTACAATATGGTGTAAAATAATAAATAAAGGGTCGTATACCTGTATATAGTAATGTGTTTAATGTATTCTTTTTTATATAATCCAGGGTTGGGTTCCTTCCAGTTAGTGCAAGGCCAGCGTGGAGCAGCTAGGTTTAAATATGGTATGACAGGGGTGAGTAAAGCAGAGCAGGATATTGCGTATACGTGTACTGCAGTCTCAGACGAAGGACATGTAGGCTAGTTGAAATCTGGTAGGGTAAATGAGGTGCAGTGTAGGCTTGTTGGAGTAGCCTTGCTAGTCTTGGTTAACTAGGGTGGGACAGAACTTACTTTTTGAAGGTGAATTCGTGCTGGTAGCCTACTGTACAACCCAAGTCACATCTTGCTTAACTCGGGAAAAGTCCCTCGGTGGGGGAATACCTAAATGTCGTAAGTCTTCCTCCAGTTGTTGGTTCACAGTAAAAAGTGGGAAGAAGGTATAATGAGAAGAATGTAAGAGAAAAATAAAAGAATGTATGTAGTCTGCAGTTAGAAATATAAGGGTGCATGATGAGGTCTAGTTGACGAGTGCTGCTTTTATTAGGGTGTTGGACAAACGAAGAATGTGGCGAAGAAAAACAAGCTAGGCTACTGTAGAAGGTTGTATAGGCAATAATAATCCACAGCCAATTGATCCCCCGACCTTCTAGGGAACCACGGAAGAATGTGACCCACCACCTGTCCGCTAGAAACAATTGACAGTGGTTGCATAAGACAAAGGTCACCCGATTAGGCTACCTGGTTTTATGGGGGACCTACTTTTTGTGTAGCCCTGTTGATGGAGGGGTACTTTTTTTGTTTTTGTTATGTATGTTGATTATAGCCTGTCCGACCATCAGCCCGCACCTCTCAGCTGCTTCTCATTATATCAATCCATTCGTTTTATATAAGGAATTTATGCTACTCGCCCTTGTTACTACTGTTATATAATTATCAGTTATTTAGTACCAACTGTAATTGTCATTTTGTTTAAGTCATGTCAATATTCGTTCTCCTTTATTGCTGTCAAACGTGTACCGGGTAATAGTTTTTATGCCAGTATGTTTACGTTGATTTAATAGTGGGATTATTGTTGCCACATTTACAATTTTCCGACCATTAACTGTACAATCATACAAACCAGTTTTACTACATTTTGCAGCAACATTACCAGTTGGAATTTTCACAGATTAGGTCAGAAGATGTGTATAATTATAATATGAGGTGTATATTGCTACAGTATTATGTTATTGATCCTGATATGAAACTTGGTTGTAAAAATCTGTGTTCGAGGTTTAAAACAAGAGTAGCCTACCTACCAAGACTGGTGTTGTAGTTAGTGATGGTGACATTCTCCCCCAGTGATATAGTTCCGTGTCTGTAAATGTTGGGTTGTATGTTAATATAGTATAGGTCTAGTTTACGGTAGCTTTTTTATTTAGACTACTGTATAATATGCCGTGTACAAGTATATATCCTGAAGTATGTATGTATTCACGAGTAGCCTTAAGGGACCCTTTGATGTAGCCTAGTCAGAAAATTAGAGATAAATGAGTCCTTCAAATATTGCTATGAAACACCATCTATAGGGAAGTGTGTGCGTGTGTGTGGTTGTGAGCGTGAATGGATCTTGAGTCTGCGTGTGTTTGTGAGCGTGCATGTGTGTTGAGTGTGTGCGTGTGTTTGTGAGCTTGCATGTGTGTCTTGAATCTGTGAGTGTGCATGTGTGTTGAGTGTGTGCGTGTGTTTGTGAGCGTGCATGTCTGTTGAGTGTGTGCGTGTGTTTGTGAGCGTGCATGTGGTTACTACGGATAAGCAGGTGACCTACGGACCTACAGTGTCTTTGTTTTTGTCACTGTGCGTTTTTTGTGATTTCTTTTTACAGGGGAAATCCGTGGTTGGTGCAGAAGGTGTAGTTTTTGTCATGTGTGTGTTATCGTGTGCAATCTCTCTCTCTCTCTCTCTCTCTCTCTCTCTCTCTCAGCACTGACAAGAGATTCCACCACCCTCTGCTAGATGGCAGCACGAAAACCGAATTTATGGTTGCCAATAGTCCCTTTTATTTGTGTTATTTGTTTCCTCCCCTAGTCCTCCTGCCGTTCGTATTTCATTGTTATATCTGACGCCCGCCCCTGTTATTTGTCCTTCCATAACGTACCATAATATAAAAAAAAAATAACGTCAAAAGTGAACGTTCCCACCGGCGTTCCAATTCGTTGCGACTCGTGAACGTCAGCTGTTCTGTACGTTCGGTGTAGGTTGATCTTGGTTCGTTCGTTCGTTTGTTTTCCCGGGATGCTGATCAAGTTACAATTCGTTTTTTGTTTTTGGTTTGGCGCGCATTTTAGCCTGTATATCAACGTTTATATTACCGTATTTCCCAGCCGTGTTTCAGAGGTGCTTATTGTGTTCCTGTGGCGGCTGTATTGGGTGTGTGGACGTGTTTTTTTTTTATTATCCTTTTTTTTTTTATTGGACACGCCTTGCTATCGAGTTCCCTGCTGTGTGTGTGTGTGTGTGTGTGTGTACGTGTGTGTGTGTTGTTGTTGTTGTTGTTTTGGGTCTGTGGTCGTGGTATTTGTTTACATGCAGCCTAATCGATAGTATTTTCATTTTTAGAATTTGTTTGTGTCGCCGCATTTTTACAACTTTTTAGAATTCTGCTGTTTTCTTGTTTTGTCTTTTAAGAATTCTGTTGTTGATGTTGCAGTTTACTTACTGAAGGTGTATTTTACTATTTTCTCATTGTGGTATTTTTTACTCCTACCGGTCTATATCTCTTATTACTCCTAATTTTTCTTTTTTATTTCGTGGCAGTTAGTTCCCTTTCTTTTGTTTCGTGTCTATTCATTTTATTTATATTTTTCCTGTACTTCATTTTGTTTTTTTCTTATTCGTTCCCTTCCTGCATTTATTTACTCTTACTCTCTTTATTTATATTGATTTATATTATTTATTATTTATATTATTAATTTACTCTCTCTTTATATTCTTCCTCTACTTCATTTAGTTTTTCTTATTCGTTCCCTTCCTGCATTTATTTACTCTTTCTCTTCGTGTCTATTCATTTTATTTATAGTTTTTCTGTGCTTCATTTTGTTTTTTCTGATTCGTTCCTTTCCTGCATTTATTTACTCTTTCTCTCTTTATTTATATTTTTCCTCTACTTCATTTTGTTTTTCTGATTCGTTCCCTTCCTGCATTTATTTACTCTTACTCTCTTTATTTATATTGATTTACTCTTCTCTCTTTATTTATATTTTTCATCTACTTCATTTTGTTTTTTTCTTATTCGTTCCCTTCCTGCATTTATTTACTCTCTCTCTTTCTTTATATTTTTCCTCTACTTCATATTGTTTTTTCTGATTCGTTCCCTTCCTGCATTTATTTACTCTTTCTCTTCGTGTCTATTCATTTTATTTATAGTTTTTCTGTACATCATTTTCTTTTTCTGATTCGTTCCCTTCCTGCATTTATTTACTCTCTCTCTTTATTTATATTTTTCCTCTACTTCATTTTCTTTTTCTGATTCGTTCCCTTCCTGCATTTATTTACTCTTACTCTCTTTATTTATATTGATTTACTCTTCTCTCTTTATTTCTATTTTTCCTCTACTTCATATGGTTTTTCTTATACGTTCCCTTCCTGCATTTATTTACTCTTTCTCTCTATTTTTTTTTTATTATTTTTTTTCGTGGTCGTTTCAAGTCACCCACCTCGGCTATCCGTTCACTTCGTCCTCTCTCTTCCTAAGACTTCCTTCCCTTCCTCTTGGTCCTGTTTCTGTGAACTTTCTCACTGCCTAGAGTTTATGTTATTGCTTCTTCCTGTCCTTCACTGCGTCCCTCCTCCTCCTCCTCCTCCTTTTCCCCCCTTCGTTCTCTCTCTCTTTCCTTCTTTTTTTTTCTCTCTCTCTCTCTCTCTCTCTCTCTCTCTCTCTCTCTCTCTCTCTCTCTCTCTCTCTCTCTCTCTCTCTCTGGTTCCTTTGCCCGTTCGGTTTGTCTTCTCTTCTGCATCCGTTTTTCCTCGTTTTTTTTTTTTTACCTCTTTCTGTATTCCTCCACTCTAGTTTCTTCCCTCTTCCTCCTACTCCTCTTCCTCTCGTTATCAGATATTTACTTCACCCTCTGTTCGTGACGTTTTTTTTTTTTATTTATACACTCACGTTGTTGTTGTTGTTTTTTTCTTTCTTCTATTACTTTCCTCTACACATTTCCATTCTTGTGATTTTTTTTTTCACCTTTCTTGGTATTTTCTTTCCCTTAATAATTTCTTGTTTTTTTTTCTCTTGCCTCTCTTCAATTATCGTTTACTTCTCCATTCCCATTTTCCTTCGTCCTGTTTCATTTGTCACCTCTGTGTTTATGATCTCTATCTCTCTTTCCTTTCCCTTCTCTCCCTCTATTCCCTTTCCCTTCTCTCCCTCTATTCCCTTTCCCTTCTCTCCATTTCTTTCCTTTCCTTTCTCTCCCTTTCTTTCCTTTGCTCTCTCTCCCTCTTTCCTTTCCTTTCTCTCCCTCTATTCTCTTTCCTTTCTCTCCCTCTTTTCCCTTTCCCCTTTCTCTCCCTCTATTTCCTTTCCTTTCTCTCCCTCTATTTCCTTTCCCCTCTCTCCCTATCTATCCTTTCCCTTTTCTACCTCTATTTCCTTTCCTTTCTCCTTTTATTTGTTTGTTTATGCCCCTGTATTTCTATAGACCTTTATAATATCAACCCTTAGCTATCTTCCTATCTTATTTCTATCTTAATTAGCTATCTTATTTTCCAACTCTCATCTCTATCTGTTCGTCACTTTCTATTTTTCTCACGTGAATAGACTCTCCCTTGTCATTCACTCTCCCTTCTCATACACTCTCCCTTCTCATACACTCTCACTTCTCATACACTCTCACTTGTATTTCACACTTCCTTCTCA
>JAWQEG010006339.1:95000-101948 GCA_033782935.1 Petrolisthes cinctipes
ATGTTTATAATGTAAAATAATTGTAGTACGATATTTAGGTGTATTGTATTATTGGTATTGTATTACTGGTATTGTATTACATGTGTGTTGATGTGTGACTGGTATTGTCTGGTGGGGCAAGGGGAGTATGTGTGTGTGTGTGTGTGTGTGTGTATGTGTGCGTGTGTATGTATGTGTGTGTATGTGTGTGTGTGTGTATATATATGTGTGTCTCTGTGTGTGTATGCATGAGTGTGTGTGTATGTGTATCTCTGTGTGTGTCTGTATGTGTGTATGCATGTATGAGTGTGTGTGTATGTGTGTGTGTCTGTATATGTGTATGCATGAGTGTGTGTATGTGTGTGTGTTGTGAGAGAGAGGTGAGGGACTGGGAAATGCCATTGTTGCACCACCTATAACTGGACATCATGTTGCACACTGGTGACATCAACTGCATCACAGAACACGTGGAGGTCAAACAGCTGCTGCTCTCTTCCTGTAAAGCTCACTAGGTTATATTGAAGCTTATATATACCAAGAAAATGGAAAAGATAATAATAATAATAATAATAATATATGGGAAAACTAAGCTGACTCGGTTATATTGAAACTTATAATTATGTATATACCAAAAAAATAGAAAAGATAATAATAATAATAATAATAATAATAATATAAAACTAAGCTGATTCTGTTATATACTAAGAAAATAGAAAAGATGTTACTAATAATAATAATAATAATAATAATAATAATAATATATAAAACTAAGTTGACTCTGTTATTACCAAGAAAATATAAAAGATGTAATAAAATAATAATAATAATGATAATAATAATAATAATAATAATAATAATAATATAAAACTAATCTGATTCTGTTATATACCAAGAAAATAGAAAAGATGTTAATAATGATAATAATAATAATAATAATATAAACTACAATAACAATTCCCTGTAATAATTATAGACTTAACTAACAGTGATTATAACAACAACAATGATTCGACGTTTGAGAGTGTGAGTTGTGAAATGTGACGCCAAACTGTAATTAGAATAACGGGCGAAGTTGTAATTGTGGTTATTAGCAATTACGGAAGGCAGGTATATTATCTATTACGCTCGTCGGTAATGTTAATTCGTGTTTGTAGCCTTGGTATGCATCGGGGAAGAGCCTTGAAGGGGTAGTGTGTGTGTGTGTGGGGTGGGGGTGTTGTTGTTGTTGTTGTTGTGGATCATTGACTCTGGTGGTGGAGGTGTTGGTGGTGGTTGTGGAGGAGGTGGAGGTGGTGGTGTAGTTGGAGGTGGTTGTGTAGTGATGAAGGTGGAGATGGTGCTGATTGTGTGGTGGTGGTGGTGGTGATGATGGTGGTGATGATGATGGTGGAGAGAGAGGGTGCTGGTGGAATTGGTGATGATGGTGGTGGGAGTGAAGGTGGAGGAGAGGGTAGTGGTGCAACTCTGTCATCTTAACCCTGCGTTCGACTTCCGTGATGACGCAACAGTTGGTGGACCTTTGTACCACGGTGAGATGAGCAAATAATTATTAAATGTCTTGGAATTAAATAGTAAATAAATCCAGTGAGGGAGATATACATAGGTGAGTAGGTATATATAGGTAGTGTAATTAGATTGATGAAGTAGGCAGGAGAGTAAGGCAGGCAGGCAGGCAAGTAGGAAAATAGGTCCAGTTAGGTAGGTAGGTAGGTAGGTTTAGCTGTTGAAGTTAGGCTAATGAGGTAGGTAGAAATATAAGGTAAAATGAAGTAGGAAGAAAAATAAGACAAATGAGGGTAGGAAGAAAAAATAAGGGCAAATGAGGTAGGAAGAAAAATAAAGCAAATGAGGTAGGAAGAAAAATAAGGTAAGGCAAAATGAGGTAGGAAGAAAAAATTAAAGCAAATGAGGTGGGAAGAAAAATAAGGTAAATGAGGGTAGGAAGAAAAATAAGACAAATGAGGTAGGAAGAAAAAGAAAAATGAGGTAGGAAGAAAAATAAGGAAAAATGAGGTAGGAAGAAAAATGAGTGAGGCAAATGAGGTAGGAAGAAAATAAGACAAATGAGGTAGGAAGAAAAAATAAAGCAATGAGGTGGGAAGAAAATAAGGTAAATGAGGTAGAAGAAAATAAGACAAATGAGGTAGGAAGAAAGATAAGGCAAATGAGGGTAGGAAGAAAAATAAAGGGCAAATGAGGTGGGAAGAAAAAGGTAGGAAGAATAAGGTAGGAAGAAAAATAAAAATAAGGTAGGTAGGTAAATAGGGACACAGTAAGGAATAGACTGAGGAGGATAGGAAGTGCATGGCTTGTCAGAGAAGAGGAGGAAGGAAGGAAGGCATTGGATGGATGAGGGGAGATGGGATGCAAAAGGGTACTCTGAGGGATTATCGGTAAGGCTGTAGTAGGAGTCAGTGTAAACGAACGAGAAGGTGAAGGTGAAGAAGGAGTTAGAGAGAGAGAGAGAGGAGAGAGAGAGAGAGAGAGAGAGAGAGAGAGAGAGAGAGAGAGAGAGAGAGAGAGAGAGAGAGAGAGAGAGAGAGAGAGAGAGAGAGAGACACACACACACAACAGAAGAGAGAGAGAGACACACACACACACACACACACACACACACAGACAGACAGAGAGAGAGAGAGAGACACACACACACACACACACACACACACACACACACACACACACACACACACACACACACAGACAGAGAGAGAGAGAGAGAGAGAGAGAGAGAGACACACACACACACACACACACACACACACACACACACACACACACAGACAGAGAGAGAGAAAATAGAATAGAAGGGAAGGGAAGATAAAACAATAAAGATGGAAGAACAGAGTGGACATTCCAAGTAAATTATAACAATACACACAAGATATGTTGAAGGCAGGGAGGAGGAAGAGGAAATTACCAACTCAAGGAGAGGTAAAAATAGAAGAAAAAGGTAATTTGGAAGGAGAAGAAGGAATTGAAACAGAAACTGGGGCAGAATAAAAGAAATATGAAATAAAAAAAAAAAATACTGGATAGGATTTGAACGAAGAGAAGGCGGAAGGAGAGAAAGGAAAAATGTAGATAGATATATATTGAAAAATGAAAGAGGAAGTGAGAGGGTTGAGAGAAAATGTGAGAGAGAATCGAGGCAAGAGAAGGCGAAGAGAGAGAGAAGAGGAAGGAAGGAAGGAAGGAAGGAGTGGGCGACATGGGAATAAAAGAGACTGAGAGAGAGAGAGAAGGCAAGGAGGATTATGGAAGAGAGAGGATTAAAGATAAAGATGAAGGAGAGAGAAAGGAAGGAATGAAGTGAACGAATGGAAAAAAAAAATAGAAGAAGAGAAATATATGAAATAGAGAAAGGAGATGGAGAGGAAAAGATATTATACTCCATTTTATAATTTTAATATCCTGTCAAAAATACGTCGATTGTGTAAAATGTTGCATGATGTAATAATTTGCCTTTGATTGCATTATATATACATTTACCGAGAAACCCAAGAAGTCGAATGAATGAGCAGATACAATATATTTTCGCATGGTGAATAGAAATACGAATAAAGATTAGGTATAGTGAAGGGATGAAATTTTGGGGTGACTGAAACTAATGAGTAAATAATTATAATAACTTTGACGCGAAGACATAGATGATGATGATGATGATGATTGTGATAGAGAGAAAAGAATTACATGGAGGAAAATGGGTGGAGATTAAGTAGCAAGTCTAAAAGGTCATATCTTACCACCCAAATAGAGAGAGAGAGAGAGAGAGAGAGAGAGAGAGAGAGAGAGAGAGAGAGAGAGAGAGAGAGAGAGAGAGAGAGAGATACAGAGATAGATAGATAGATAGAGTGTGAGTGAGAGATAGATAGATAGAGTGAGAGAGAGAGAGAGAGGAGAGGAGAGAGAGAGAGAGAGAGAGAGAGGAGAGAGAGAGAGAGAGAGAGAGAGAGAGAGAGAGAGAGAGAGAGAGAGAGAGAGAGAGAGAGGAGAAAGAGAAAGAGATAGATAGATAGAGTGAGATAGAGAGAGAAATAGTGTGTGGAGTAAGTAAGTGTTGTTGAGAGACGACATTATGTATCTATCCACTTTTTATTTAGTACTACTCCTCCGAACCTCACTTCCTTCTCTCCTCTTTCTTCCTCATCAGAATTACCATATCATCTAAGGTCTCCTCTTTCTTCTGGAGACTTTAAATATCCTGCTTTACAAATCTACTACAACCTACACCTACTACTCTACTTATTTTTCTACATATCCTACTTCCTTTTCATTTACTTAGCATCACACTTTTTTCATTATGTCTTAGTTAGTAATCGTCGTCTTCTTCTTCCCTCTTCACCTCCACCAATTTTTTATTTTTATTATTATTATTATTATTATTATTATTATACTTATTTGTTTTATATTTTTTTTTATTATTATTATTATTATTATTATTATACTTGTGTGTTTTTTTATCATCTCATCTATCCCTCTCCTCTCCTCTCCTCTCCTCTTCTCTCCTCTCCCTTCATCTCCTCCCCACTCACCTCCACGTGTTGCTCCCCCTCCCCTCTCCTCTCATTCCCCTCTCCCCACCCCACCCACACAGCCCTAACGGTACCTACCAGGGCTTGAGGCCACAATAATGGTCAGCCACTTCTCATTGTACTCCAGTGATAATAATGATGTACCGGTAGTAGTAGTAGTTGTTGAAGTCTTGTTGTGCTGGTACAGTTGGAGATGTAGGTATGTATGTACAGTCTTGGTCAGTTGTTGTTGTATGCCTTAAGAGAGAGAGAGAGAGAGAGAGAGAGAGAGACAGACAGACAGACAGACAGACAGACAGACAGACAGACAGACAGACAGACAGACAGACAGACAGACAGACAGACAGACAGACAGAGAGAGAGAAGAGAATGAGAGAGAGAGATGAGAGAGAGAGAGAGAGAGAGAGAGAGAGAGAGAGAGAGAGAGAGAGAGAGAGAGAGTGTGTGTGTGTTGGTAAATAAATCTGGAAACAAATGATTCCTTCCAAAACTATTCTCAGTAACAGAACAACACCATTAATTTTTTTGTTCATCTGGTCCTGTTTCCTGGTGGCATACTTTGGAGGAATCAAGGCACTCTCCTAATGTAACAAAAGTACCCCTTAAAGACCCTGTGATCGTGTATTAAACGTGGTGGCTTTAGACTCCTCCTGACTAGGCTATGCCACGAAACAAGCTCCTTCCATATGGGTGGTGTTTCGTGGCAATGTTTGAATGACTCGCCAGCCTCCTATTATTCATCTGACTAGGCTACATCACAGGGCTATTTAAATGTGGTTGGATAGGACTGTGATCTTAGCCTGCGTATGTAATTCAAGCTTGACGTTGTTGGGTTTTGATAGACTAGGTTAGGGGGGGAGGGGGGGTAAGGGGGTGCGGAAGTAGGGGGACAGGCTTGGGGGGAGTGCGGGAATAGGGGGACAGGCTTGGGATGGGTAGAAAGCCTGTCTCCTATTCCTGCAACCCCCTAACCCCCCCCCCCCCACCCCAAGCCTGTCCCCCCTACTCCTGCACCCCACCCTAAACCCTCCCCAAGCCTGTCCCCCCTATTTCCGCACCCCCTTAACTCTCTTAATATAGTAAAACCATAATGCAGTAAAGAGTACAGTTGCAGTCACGTGTGGACCATGATAATAATAATAATAATAATAATAATAATAATAATAATAATGATAACCCTAATTTTTATCTCAACAACTAACTATCCACTATTAATGTTTTGTTATGATACTGAACTGAACGATGATCACGAGTTAAGCTTAATGTCTAGGTCTCTATAATGCCAATATAGAAAACTAGCTTACTGTTTAGCTTATAATATACTAGGTTACTAGTTAAGTATACTGTTGAGTGTATTAATAATTAGAGGTCAGAAAGTTCGATTCTTGTTATCAAGATTGTGACACATACTCCACGGATGTATGATAATGTATGTATGTATGTATGCTCTCAAAAAAACTATAGTGTATATATATAGTTGATGTATTTATAATGTGCTCGAGTAGCTTGGTACTATTTTCGACACTTGTATAAAAAAAAATATATATATATTATTCCAAACAGCACTTGCATCATCTCTCTCTCTCTCTCTCTCTCTCTCTCTCTCTCTCTCTCTCTCTCTCTCTCTCTCTCTCTCTCTCTCTCTCTCTCTCTCTCTCTCTCTCTCTCTCTCTCTCTCTCTCTCTTCATTGATGACGTGAGAATGTTAACTGGTCAATGGGTAGGATACGCTTCTGTACACGTGATAATCTTAAGGTCTTGTTTTTGTTTTTTTTACTACTAGATCATGTGATGTGGTGCGTTGGTTTGTCCCTGTCTTGCCTTCCGTACACACACACACACACACACACACACACACACACACACACACACACACACACACACACACACAACACAAAGAAAGAAAGAAGCAAATGACACACACACACACACACACACAAAGAAAGAAAGAAGCAAATGACACACACACACACACACACACACACACACACACACACACACACACACACTTCCTTGCCCACATGCAGGCTGGTGGGTCAGATCATTCTCACGCACACACACACACACACACATTCTCAGTCCATGCAGAATATATTACCGCTGCAAGCAACTACATAGTCCTAAACCTGTCTGGAACGGATAACACACGAATACACACACACAGTCGTATACATGTAAACAGTCATCATACATAAAGTTAAAGTCCATCTGTATGTATGTATGTATATATGTATGTATGTTGGAACAGTACCGTGCCTGAATAAAACACGATGGAAAAATTAAAATTCTTCAAACTTACGTCAACTCGAGTATTCTTCCCTATGAACCAAGGCCAAAAAACACCCCATCCATTCATAGGAGTATTATCTGTAGTCAAAACAAACTGACACGCGCCGAGTGAGTGGTGAGTGAGTGAGTGAGAGGTATGGTGAAT
>JAWQEG010006340.1:0-32811 GCA_033782935.1 Petrolisthes cinctipes
ATCACAGGGTCCCTTAACTTTGTGGAACAGCCAAAATTTAATGAAGGATTTTGGTTTTGGCTTATCATGCCATATATTATTATTATAACATTAAGGCGATAGTATACTTTTGGTAAATTGGAGTGCCTTGATTCCTCCAATGTATGCCAGGAAACAAACAAACCCAGACGACGAAAACTAATAATGGTATCCTGTTGCCTGGAATAGTTTGGAGGAATCATTTGCTCCAGATTTACCACCCAAAACAAAGTGGTACCCCCTTACCTGATCGCTCTTGGTAACTTATGCAGGAGTCTAGATAATTTTATGAGTCGAATTCGGTCTTTGCTTCGAACACTCAGCCTAAATAAAACTGGTTAAGGAGGAAGTGTGTATTTTTATGAAGTTCAAGCCTAAATGAACTATAGATCATTTGGTGGCATAGTTACTTTAGGCTTGATGAAATACAACAGTGCAAGACCAGTGTGGGTTCAACTCCCTTAAATGTCAGTGATGTCTCAAAAAAAAAAAAAAAAAAAAAAAAAAAAATAAAAAAATAATAATAATAATAATAAAAAAGATAATTAAACAAAGAAAAATACAACAGTGCAAGACCAGTGTGGGTTCAACTCCCAAAACTGTCAGTGATGTTTCATATAAAAAAAAAAGTGATAATACAAAAAATAAAAAAATATGTGTCACCAAAATACTGAAACCGTAAACTCTCAGGGTCAGAATGGTAACCCAGGTATTATTATTATTATTTGTGTGACGTTAGGGACAGTGTAGTAAAATACGTCATGGTGGTGGTTATGACGCACGTGATATCAACTTAAGGGGGTGCGGTAGTAGGGGACAGGCTGGGGGGGGGGTGCGGGAATAGGGGGACAGGCTTGGGGGGGGGTGTGCGGGAATAGGGGGACAGGCTTGGGGGGGGGTTTAGGGGGGTGTAGGAATAGGGGGATAGGCTTGGGGGGTGCGGGAGTAAGGGACAGGCTTGGGGGGGGGGTTTGGGGGGTGCGCGAATAGGGGGACAGGCTTGGGGGATGTAGAAAGCCTGTCCCCTATTCCCGAACCCCCCCCTAACCCCCCCCCTCCCCCAAGCCTGTCCCTACCTTCCGCATCCCCCTAACCCCCCCCAAACCTGTCCCCCTACTTCCCCCCCAATACGTGTCCCATACTCCCCCCCAAACCTGTCCCCCTAACCCCCCCCTCCCCTAACCCCCCCAAGCCTGTCCCCCTATTCCCGCACCCACTAAACCCCCCCCCAAGCCTGTCCCCCTATTCCCCGCACCTCCCAAAACCCCCCCAAGCCTGTTCCCTACCCCCGCACCCCCCTAACCCCCCCCAAGCCTGTCCCCTACTCCCGCACCCCCTTAAGCCTTGTGCGAGAGAAGGTTAAAGAGAGACAAAGGTTGGTGGTGCTTTGCTTAGTGAGGGATGGTTGGTTAGTGTGTATACCAACTAACATAGGTCGGATTTTGAGCCACCAACATCTTTTACGAGGAGTGGGTAGAGTGAGTGTGGTGTGGGTGTGGAATAGGCAGTGGGGAGTGTGAGTGTGGTGTGGTGTGGTTGTGGAATAGGCAGTGGGTAGAGTGAGTGTAGTGTGGTGTGGGTGTGGAATAGGCAGTGTGTAGTGTGAGTGTAGTGTGGTGTGGGTGTGGAATAGGCAGTGGGTAGTGTGAGTGTGGTGTGGTGTGGGTGTGGAATAGGCAGTGGGTAGTGTGAGTGTAGTGTGGTGTGGGTCTGGAATATGCCTGGTGATGATAGCTGGTGGTGAGGGCAAGAGTAGAGTGAGGGCCAGGGTGGGGGGGCTGACTAGTGAGGCTGTGTAGTGAGGGCAGGGATGGGGACTGACTAGTGAGGCTGTGTAGTGAGGGCAGGGATGGGGGACTGACTAGTGAGGGTAGTGATGGGGGACTGACTAGTGAGGCTGTGTAGTGAGGGTAGGGATGGGGGACTGACTAGTGAGGCTGTGTAGTGAGGGGGTAGTGATGGGGGACTGATTAGTGAGGCTGTGTAGTGAGGGGGTAGGGATGGGGGACTGACTAGTGAGGCTGTGTAGTGAGGGGGTAGGGATGGGGGACTGACTAGTGAGGCTGTGTAGTGAGGGGGTAGGGATGGGGGACTGACTAGTGAGGCTGTGTAGTGAGGGGGTAGGGATGAGGGACTGACTAGTGAGGCTGTGTAGTGAGGGGGTAGGGATGGGGGACTGACTAGTGAGGCTGTGTAGTGAGGGCAGGGATGGGGGACTGACTAGTGAGGCTGTGTAGTGAGGGGGTAGGGATGGAGGACTGACTAGTGAGGCTGGGTGGCGTGCAGCTTGAGCACACTAAAGAAGAACTATCGGAAGCCAGAGCACAACACCACCACCACCAACATTGCGACCACTAGAGGGCGTGGGGGGCTCCTTCCACCACTAGAGGGTGCGGTGGGCTCCTTTCACTAGAGGGCGTGGGGGGCTCCTTCCACCACTAGAGGGTGCGGGGGGCTCCTTTCACTAGAGGGCGTGGGGGGTTCCTTCCTTCCACTTGTAGTTTACCTTGACACACATTTTATACAAAGTTACATTTCATTTTTCTTACTACCAGGCTACCACAGATTCCAGGTCGTCCAGATTTCCATTTTATTGTTTGTTATTAATGTGACATACTGTATCTTCGACATTATTGGGTGGTAATTAACTTTTGTTACATTGGAGTGCTATGATTCCTCCAAAGTATGCTAGGAAACAGGACCATATGAACAAAATTGATAGTATTCGTCGTCAATATACAACAGTAAACTCATGTGAATTTCCTAATCCCTTTTCTCCACCGATATCTCAGTCTTTCCCTGGCTTCTCCCCTCCCTGGGTTGCCACTCGGTTACTTTAAGGGAAGGGTATAGTTCTGAACTTTTTGGAGTTAATTATTCCTCCAAACTACTCCAAACAACAGAACACCATTATTTTTGTTAATCTGGTCCTGTTTTCTGGCATACTTTGGAGGAATCAAGGCGCTGTAATGTACAGTCACGAGCATAAGTTTCTTTACCCCCATGGCGAGAATGAGGTCGAAGTTGTGGTTGGAGAAGGGCCAGGCAAACAAACACTGGGAGTCAGTATCTCATGACGGTGTAAAATTTGTTGTATGCAAGTGAACACCTCTAGTGACATGAAGCATCATCCGAACATTATGAACTGGTCCATTTTTGTTCGTCTACTATCCGTTTCAGCGCCGGACAGACGGTGTTTTTCGCAAATATCTCCTAAACGAATCGTTGTATCAATATAATATTTCAACACACTATCTTTAACACCCGGGCGTAATTTATGGCTGACATACCATATTCCTATATGTGTTATGCGAGGAGTTTACTCGTGAAAAATAGCACAAAGCCAGCCAGTCATATTGACGCATTCGAAGGAAAGTGTGGCCCCTCCAACACCCTCCCAAACCATTCCTAACCACAACTACATCCCCCCCTTCTCACCCCTCCCTCCTCCTCTTCTCCCCCTAGCTCCTCGCCTCCCTCATCACTTGTGTCCCTCCCTATTTCTTCCATCACTGTATTATATATTAGAATGTTATGTAGATGTATATGTATAGATATGATTATTAACTAAGAGTATGGTGCAGTACAATTCTATAGAGGCAAGACGTATTTCACTTTGACAATTACTATACAACAGCATGTTTACATACATGTAGTATGTAGAAGGTCCATGTTTGCAGTCCTTATGGTCAACCATGCAAGTGAACACGATGTACTGGCATTACCTGTGGTCTGGACCTTCTAGGCAAAGTTATTAGATACTGTGTACCTATTCATTATAAAATGTCAACTTGGTCCAGTTAATATAATGTTATTTTGTTGACTTGTCCCTTTTATATTTATATTATTACCAAATTACACATATATATATATATATATATATATATATATATATATATATATATATATATATATATATATATATATATATATATATATATATATATATATATATATATATATATATATATATATATATATAATAGTGTAGGATTTAATGATGCAAACATGATAAAACAAAATTTATTCACAATCACTGTCAAGGAAAACGTCATCGTCTTCATCATCACTGGCTTTCACGTTTGTACAATGTGGCAAGACGAAGAACAAACGCTGTCCTGCATCCACGGGGGCAAATGGACAACATTGTTGCTAATAGGTGCGCCTCGGCAGTCAATGATTTCTACCCTGTCACTACTTGAGTCATAGCCTCGGACTGGGGGGTACCTCATACCTCAGAGAGAGGGGGAGGGGATACGGGAGACTGTGAATATTCAATTAAGGCATAAATTGGTTATTTAAAAAGGTAAAGAACACATGAAGCAACAATGAACGATTATATTTGGTTGCCCAAAACCAAAATTAATCATTTTTCTGGTCGCCTTAGACACGTGGGTTATTATCCGGCTATACGGCCATTAACAACGGGATTAGCTATTGCTTTAATGGTCATTTGACCCACCCTGGTTTTCATGTCCACACACAACGGTAACTGTATTAAACAATATTACTAATGAACGATACGTATATACATACTGTCATAAAAAAAATAAAAAATGGAAGAGGGATGGTGTAAATAGGGGGGTGAAGAGTGAAACGGGGAGGGGGATAATGAGATATTGGGGTAGGGAAGGAAGGAATGGTGTGGGGATTTCGGGGTGTTGGTGGAGGGGTTACACGAGTACCCCACACTCGTCCGATTCTCTATAACGCCTTAGATATGATGACTGGATTAGGCTTAATATCACTCAGTAAACTCCTAACATAACACATATAGTAATATGATATGTCAGCCATAAATTACGCCCGGGTGTTAAAGACAGTGTGCTGAAATATTATATTGATACAACGATTCGTTTAAGAGATATTTACGAGAAACACCGTCTGTCCGGCGCTGAAACGTATAGTAGTCTATATCCAACCACGACTTCGACCTAACTCTCGCCAGGGGGGTAAAGAAACTTATGCTCGTGACTGTACCAAGAGTATACTCCACCCTTAACCATCCACCATTTATCAGAGTGCTCATAATATACCTGTCAAAATCTATTTCTTTCCTTTTCTAGTTGTCAAAATATCCTCAGCTGTAGTGGACGATGCTCTTTTCCTATTTCTTAGTTTTAGTACCAGTATTTTTCTTTTCATTTCTCCTTATCTGCACACTCCTATGGTTTTCTTTTAAAGAGAAAATACATTACAGCAACGGTGGTCTTTAACATTCACTGTTCATGGGCTAACGTTGATGGTATTCGTATATGTGTTACCCGTACAGTCGCCAGCATAAGTTAGCTTCATTTTCACCTGCGTATGTATGTATTAGCTATAGTGATGTTGTAATACAATTTTAATACAGAGATGACAGATATAGTTCTCATATGGTAAATTACATATGTTGTTGGAATAAAAACTGATTCAGAATGCAACTATCTGGTCATATTAGCATTATTAAGTACCGTACATTAGATGGACGCGAATTTATGCTCCTGGCTGTACATGAGAGGATCAGCAATTCCATGTGGTATAGGCTAACATACTATGATATTAAATACAATACTAGTGTCACTCCAAATAATATTCAAAGTAGCTAACAATTGAACAGCTTCATAACAACTGAAATACACTTAATTAGATTCCGTATAAATGGCTGGAGGGTCGTGTTGTGGATTATACTGCAACAGCCGCAGTGATAATTAAGGAGGTCGTACAGTGTTGGTAAGTCTGAAGCAAATGATTTCTCCAAACTATTCCAAGCAACAAAACACCATTATTTTTGTTCATCTGGTCCTGTTGTTTCCTGGCATACTTTGGAGGAATCAAGGCACTCCAATTTACCAAAAAGAAACTCTCCCCTTAAGGTGGTAACTCTTCTTTGGTACATTGGAGTACCTTGATGCCTCCAAAGTATGCCAGGAAACAGAACCAGAAGAGCAAAAATAATGGTGTTCTGTTGCTTGTAATAGTTTGGAGGATTCAGTTGCTCCAGATTTACCAACACCAAACTTCCCCCTTAAGGCTTGTTAGTGTATAGCATTGTGTAGCAACAGGAGGTGGTGGTGTTGGTGGTGGTGGTGGTGGTGGCCAGGTGCAGGGAACAACCACGTTCACTAGAGGTGATGGTAGTGGTGGTGGGTACTGGTGTCGTCACTCACACAAGTACCGTTCATCTTCATCCTGGTAGTATTTCCGAGGGTGAACACACATACACTCACCTCCCAATTTATTTTTTATTTTTTTATTTCACATCATTTCTGTACCACCAATATCTAATTATCTAACCAACTTCATATCCTTGAAAAGTTTCCCTGAATGTTGATGCTTGTACTGATGGTAGAATTTTTAATAACTTACTTAAAAAACAAACACTCCATACAGAATACTCACAGATGTTACTGTAATTTTAGTACTGTGAGTGAGACTGTGTGTGTGTGTGTGTGTGTATATATATGTCCCTTCCTCACTTCTCTTCTCTTCCTCGCATGTTCACTTCCCTTTGCTTGGCTTTTCTATTTTGTGTACAGTCACAAGCATAAGTTTCTTTATCCCCTGGCGAGAGTGAGGTCGAAGTCGTGGTTGGAGAAGGGCCTGTCAAACGAACACTGGGAGTCAGTATCTCATGACGGTGTATAATTTGTTGGATTCAAGTAAGTGAACACCTGAGTTACACCTCTAAAGACATGAAGCATTATCCGAGCATTATGAACTGGCCCATTTTATGTTCGGCTAGTCTAGATCCAACCACGACTTCGACTTCACTCTCGCCAGGGGGGTAAAGAAACTTATGCTCGTGACTGTACATCTACCATTTCATACCCTCGTTATGATCTCTCCTCTTCTCACGATCTCATTCATTTCGTCCTCTCCAACACTCGTCACTACCTTTTCGTCCCTCCTTCCTACTCTTTTTTTTACCTTCCCCTCCTTCCTTCCTTCCTACTCTTTTACCTTCCCTCCTCCCCTCCTTTCTACTCTTCTACCTTCCCCTCCTTCCTACTCTTCTACCTTCCCCTCCTTCCTACTCTTCTACCTTCCCCTCCTTCCTACTCTTCTACCTTCCCCTCCTTCCTACTCTTTTACCTTCCCCTCCTTCCCTCCTTCTTTTAATTTTTCCCATTACATTAGGTTACCTCTCTCAGAAAATTGGAGATAAATGAGTCCTTTAAACATTACCACGAAACACCAACTAGGCCTATATAAAAGTAGCATGTTTCGTGGCGTGGTCAGGAGGAATCAGAAGCCTCTAATATTCATACCAGATCACAGGGGTGGAATTGATTGATTGATTGATATTAGGCGCCGCAACAGCGAGGTCATGTAGTGCCAGAAAAAGGTGATAGACAGGTGAGACAGCAAACAGGAAGGAAATTCACAAGGGTGGAGGATGGTGGTTGAGGGAAAGGGAAGAGGAGGAAGCTGGTGGACCGTGGGTTAAAACGAACAGGAAATAGATGAATTAAAATGAAAAATGGAATAGGGTGATGATGGATGGACTTAAAGGGCTTTAGAAAGTAGTGTGGGCGAGGGGTGGCGACCTGCTCTGTGTGTGTGTTGCGTGTTGTGTATGTGTTGTATTGCGTTGTGTTGTATTGTATTGTATTGTGTGTGTTGTGTGTTGTGTGTGTGTTGTATTGTGTGTGTGTGTTGCGTTGTGTTGTGTGTGTGCATTGTGTTGTGTTGTGTGTGTGTTGTATTGCGTTGTGTTGTTGTATTGTATTGTGTGTGTGTGTTGCGTTGTGTTGTGTGTGTGCATTGTGTTGTGTTGTGTGTGTGTTGTATTGCGTTGTGTTGTGTTATATTGTATTGTGTGTGTGTGTTGCGTTGTGTTGTGTGTGTGCATTGTGTTGTGTGTGTGTTGTATTGCGTTGTGTTGTGTTGTATTGTATTGTGTGTGTGTGTTGCGTTGTGTTGTGTTGTGTGTGTGCATTGTGTTGTGTTGTGTGTGTGTTATATTGCGTTGTGTTGTGTTGTATTGTATTGTGTGTGTGTGTTGCGTTGTGTTGTGTATGTGCATTGTGTTGTGTTGTGTTGTGTGTGTGTTGCGTGTTGTGTGTGTGTTGTATTGCGTAGTGTTGTGTTGTATTGTATTGTGTGTGTGTGTGTGTTGCGTTGTGTTGTGTGTGTGCATTGTGTTGTGTTGTGTGTGTGTTGCGTTGCTTTTATTGTGTGTGTGTGTGTGTGTGTGTGTGTGTGTGTGTGTGTGTATGCTGTGTAGTTTTCAGTTGTTATGTGTGTGTGTATTTTTGTTTTGTTTAGTAAGTAGGGTTAGAGTGGAGTGATGACAAATGACTGGAGAAGAGAAACAAATTACAGTGAGGTGCACAGGCAGTAGTAAGGGACCCTGTGATGTAGTCAGAAAATTGAAGTTATAGGGAGTCCTTCAAATATTGCCACGAAACACACAAACACACACTACCTATATGGAAGGAGCTTGTTTTCATGGCGTGGTCAGGAGGAATCAGAAGCCTCCAGTTTTCATTCATACACAATCACAGGGTTCTTAATGAGCACTGTGGTATCGGATTACTCAGCTGGTTCGGTTGATATGCCACCACGCTCTCGGATGTGTGTGTGTGTGTGTGGATGTGTGTGTGTGTGTGTGTAGATGTGTGTGTGTGTGTGTGTGTGTGTGTGTAGATGTGTGTGTGTGTGTGTGTGTGTGTGTGTGTGTGTGTGTGTGTGTGTGTGTGTGTGTGCTATAAGTTTGTTTGTTTGTTTGGTGTTAGTAGTTAGTTTCATATTTAAGGAGATAATAGCCTACATTTTTGGTACAGTCATAAGTCATAATAAGTATTCTCCTGGCTCCTCCCTGGCAACACTTGTACGTATCAGCTCCTGCCTGGCAACACTTGTACAAATCAGCCCCCTCCTGCCTGGCAACACTTGTATAAATCAGCCCCTTCCTGCCTGGCAACACTTCTACAAATCAGCCCCCTTTCTTACCTGGCTACACTTCTACAAATCAGCCCCCCTTCTTACCTGGCTACACTTGTAAAAATCAGCCCCTTCTTACCTGGCTACACTTCTACAAATCAACCCCCTTCTTACATGGCAACACTTGTACAAATTAGCCCCTTCTTACCTAGTGACACTTGTACAAATTAGCCCCTTCTTACCTGGCAACACTTGTACAAATTACCCCCTTCTTACCTGGCAACACTTGTTCAAATTAGCCCCTTCTTACCTAGTAACACTTGTACAAATGAGCCCCTTCCTATACCTATTCACGTGTGTTCTAAGCCTTCCTTTTCCCACACCTGTTCCACCAGACTGTAACAACAACAACTTCAGTGCCATTTGTCTTGTCAGTAGTTAACCAGCTCTAATTCATTTGACAACTCTTGCAACTGTTGTTACTTACTCTTGCACTGTTCCTTCCCCTATTCACTTCCTCCATTCCTTCCTTTCAACTTCTTTCCTTCCTTTATTCACTTCCTCTATTCCTCCAGCCTTACTTTCAACTTCTTTCCTTCCTTCCTTCTTTCACTCCTCCCACATCTCCCAAGTCATGAATGAAGTACAGCCACAATCAAATATCCACCGACACTTTCCTTCCATCGTAGTAAATATCTTGGTAATAAAGAACAACACGTGTATGATTTTTTCAGCACCTCATAATAATAATTGAAGGGGTTGAGTAGACGTAAAGTGTTGTTGTAAGATTATAGTTTGATATGATAAAGAACAACACGTGTATGATATTGCAGCACCTCATAATAATAATAATTGAGGGGGTTGAGTTGACGTAAGGTGTTGTTGTAAGATTATATTTTGATATGATAAAGAACAACACGTGTATGATTTTGCAGCACCTCATAATAATAATAATTGAAGGGGTTGAGTAGACGTAAGGTGTTGTTGTAAGATTATAGTTTGATATGATACTGATTTATTTTCACGATGGAAGGAAAGTGTCGGTGGTTATTTGATTGTGGCTGTACAATTGGTCTCAGGAATTTGTTCACAGAGCATTGGTTAAAAAAAAGAAGTTATTATTCTGCACATACTGTAATAATGATTCTGCTGACTGATTCAAGTATTAGCCAAATAGTATTACTAGAAAGGGTTGTTGGTGTTAGGAATTCAATGTCATATTTTTTTCTAGTCGTCTGAACCCTTGATGTCTCAGTGGTGTATACGAATTCCTGAGGCCGACTGTACAGGCTTGTAAACTGAAAACCAGAAATATTTATTCATTTGCCTACTGGGTATTAAAATTCTGACCTCGTTTTCCCATTCGTTCATACTGGGTCATGCAGCACTCGAATATTATTATTATTATTATTATTGTTATTATTATTATTGTTATTATTATTGTTATTATTATTATTATTATTATTATTATTATTATTATTATTATTATTATTATTAGCCTGTTGGATATTGAAATTCTGCACAGTGAATATGTTTGTTAGATTATTATTATTATTATTATAATCCTGTATCTTATTCCTCAAGAAGCACTGAGTAAGGAGACATGACTTTTGCCGCCGACTGTACCTCTCTCAACCCAGACCCATTATTTCTTACCTAACTCTCTTCCTTCTCACACACCTGCCTTTCCTTCCCCTTTAAGAGACCCTGAGATGTAGTCAGAAAATTGGAGAGAAATGAGTCCTTCAAATATTGACTCGAAACACACACACACACACACGCACCTGTATGGAAGGAGCTTGTTTCGTGGCATGGTCAGGAGGAATCAAATACCTCCACCAATTTTCGTACACACAAATACACACACACACACACTGCAGATTATAGAAGGACTGGGTGTGTGTGTGTGTGTGTGTGCGTGCGTGTGATAGTAATAGTATGTGTGTGTGTGTGTTTTGTAAGAGTAATAGTAATAGTGTGTGTGTGTAGGGATGAATGTGTATTAGTAATAGAGTGTGTGTGTGATACTAATAGTGTGTGTGTGTGTGTGTGTGTGTGTGTTAGTAATAGTGTGTGTGTGATAGTAATAGTGTGTGTGTGTGTGTGTGTATGATAGTGATAGTGTGTGTGTGATAGTAATAGTGTGTGTTAGTAATAGTAATAGTGTGTGTGTGTGATAGTAATAGTGTATGTGTGTGTGTGTGTGTGTGTATAGGGATAGATGTAGGGGCGAGAGATCTACCACTTCCACCTCTCCTTTTTAATTACTAGAAATCAATAAGTTGGTCATGAGAGAGGGAAGACGAGCCTGCTAGTACCCTGGTAGACAGACACTTTTTTTGTATCTCACCAAACCTTCTACCAACCTTACTTTCAACTTCTCTCCTTCCTTCCTTCCTTCAGCTTCTTTTCTTCCTTCCTTCAGCTTCTTTTCTTCCTTCCTTCCTCACTTTCAACTTCTTTTCTTCCTTCCTTCCTTCAGCTTCTTTTCTTCCTTCCTTCCTCAGTTTCAACTTCTCTCCTTCCTTCCTTCCTTCAGCTTCTTTTCTTCCTTGCTTCCTCACTTTCAACTTCTTTCCTTCCTTCCTTCTTTTCTTCCTTGCTTCCTCACTTTCAACTTCTTTCCTTCCTTCTTTCCTTCCTTGCTTCCTCACTTTCAACTTCTCTCCTTCCTTCCTTCCTTCAGCTTCTTTTCTTCCTTCCTTCCTCACTTTCAACTTCTTTGCTTCCTTCTTTTCTTCCTTGCTTCCTCACTTTCAACTTCTTTCCTTCCTTCCTTCTTTTCTTCCTTGCTTCCTCACTTTCAACTTCCTTCCTTCCTCACTTTCAACTTCTTTCCTTCTTTCCTTCCTCACTTTCAACTTCTTTCCTTCCTTCCTTCCTTCAGCTTCTTTTCTTCCTTCCTTCCTCACTTTCAACTTCTTTCCTTCCTTCTTTTCTTCCTTCCTTCCTCACTTTCAACTTCTTTCCTTCCTTCCTTCCTTCAGCTTCTTTTCTTCCTTCCTTCCTCACTTTCAACTTCTTTCCTTCCTTCCTTCAGCTTCTTTTCTTCCTTCCTTCCTCACTTTCAACTTCTTTTCTTCCTTCCTTCCTCACTTTCAACTTCTTTCCTTCCTTCCTTCCTTCCTTCCTTCCTTCCTTCCTTCCTTCCTTTCTTCCTTCCTTCCTTCCTTCCTTCCTTCCTTCCTTCAGCCTTACTTTCACTCGACCTTCAACCAACCTTACTTTCAACTTCTTTCCTTCCTTCCTTCCTTCCTTCCTTCCTTCCTTCCTTCCTTCCTTCCTTCAGCCTTACTTTCACTCGACCTTCAACCAACCTTACTTTCAACTTCTTTCCTTCCTTCCTTCCTCCCTTTATTCACTTCCTCCTCTTCCTTCCTTCCTTTTTTCACTTCCTCCATTTCTCCTTACCTTCTTTCATTCCTTTCTTCATTTCCTCCATTCCTCCTTTCCTTCCTACCTTCCTTCCTTTCTTCCTTTATTCCTCCAGCATTACTTTCAACTTCTTTCCTTCCTTCCTTTATTAACCTCCTCCATTCCTCCTTTCCTTCCTTCCTTTATTCACTTCTTCCATTCTTCCTTTCCTTCCTTCCTCCCATCACACTCCCAGGCCTTCTCTCACACTCCCAGCCTTTCCTTTACTCTTCCAGCCCTCCCTTTACTCTCCCAGCCCTCCCTTTACTCTCCCAGCTCTCCCTTTACTCTCCCAGCCCTCCCATCACACTCCCAACCCTCCCATCACACTCCCAACCCTCCCATCACACTCCCAACCTTCCTCTCACACTCCCAACCCTCCCATCACACTCCCAACCCTCCTATCACACTCCCAGCCCTCCCATCACACTCCCAACCCTCCCATCACACTCTCAACCTTCCTCTCACACTCCCAACCCTCCCATCACACTCCCAACCCTCCCATCACACTCCCAACCCTCCCATCACACTCCCAACCCTCCCATCACACTCCCAGCCTTCCCTTTACTCTCCCACCCTTCCTCTCACAATCCCAACCCTCCCATCACAATCCCAGCCCTCCTCTCACAATCCCAGCCCTCCCTATACTCTCCCAGCTCTCCCTTCCTTCACTCTCCCAGCTCTCCCTTCACACTCCCACGTGTCCTACACCTCCCGTCTCCTCCTTGAAATTGTCGGTACCACACAACTCAGTTCCTCTCCCGATTCCTGCCACGCACACACCTTCCGTTTAGGCCAAGATATAGATTTTGTGTGTGTGTGTGTGTGTGTGTGTGTGTGTGTGTGTTAGTAGTTGTGCCTGTGTGTGTGTGTGTTAGTAGTATTGCCTGTGCATGTGTGTTAGTGTGTGTGTGTGTTAGTTATAGTGCCTGTGTGTGTGTGTGTGTGTGTGTTAGTAATAGTGCCTGTGTGTGTGTGTTAGTAATAGTGCCTGTGTGTGTGTGTGTGTTAGTAATAGTGCTTGTGTGTGTGTGTGTGTTAGTAGTTGTGCCTCTGTGTGTGTGTCTGTGTGTGTTAGTAATAGTGCCTGTTTGTGTGTGTGTGTGTTAGTAGTTGTGCCTCTGTGTGTGTGTGTGTGTGTTAGTAATAGTGTCTGTGTGTGTTAGTAATAGTGCCTGTGTGTGTGTGTTTGTGTGTGTGTGTGTTAGTAATAGGTCCTGTGTGTGTGTGTGTGTTAGTAATAGTGTGTGTGTGTGTTCATAATAGTATGTGTGTGTGTGTGTGCTAGTAATAGTGCCTGTGTGTGTGCTAGTAATAGTGCCTGTGTGTGTGTGTTAGTAATAGTGCCTGTGTGTGTGTTTTAGTAATAGTGTGTATGTGTGTGTGTGTGTGTTAGTAGTAGTGCCTATATACCTGTGTGTGTATGTGTGTGTGTTAGTAATAGTGCCTGTATACCTGTGTGTGTGTGTGTGTGTGTGTGTGTGTCTGTGTGACGTTAAGAAAGGCAGCAGGAATTAGGAATTAAGTTTGTATTAGCACTGCATAATATCTTGTCAGTTTACAAATACTGAACTGTCTTACGAGTTACGTCCATGAAGCAGATGATTACGGATTAGCATTGTAGACTTGGTGATTACTTTCGTGTTTGTGTGTGTGTGTGTGTGTGTGTGTGTGGGTGGTGTGTGTGTTTGTGTGTGTGTGGGTGGTGTGTGTGTTTGTGTGTGTGTGTGGGTGGTGTGTGTGTTTGTGTGTGTGTGTGTGTGTGAGAGAGAGAAGGAGGAGAGAAGCCAGAATAATAGAGAAGAAGAATAGAGTGGGAATCAAGAGAAGGAGGATTTAATAAAAGGGAGAGAGAGAGAGAGGGTTGGTTGGTTGTGTGAAGAAAAAGGTGTAAAAGGAAGTTGGAAGGGGAGACACGAGACTCAGAGAAGTGAGAAGGAAAGTGGTGAGAGTAGAGCGAAGAGGAGAATGAGGAAATATGAAGGACAGAGGGAATAAGGAGAGAGGAAAAAAAAAACAACGAGAGAAAGGAGAACTGTGAGAGAATGAAGAGGAAAGAGGGAATAAGGAGAGGGGATAGAAAACCAACGAAAGAAAGGAGAACTGTGAAGGAATGAAGAGGAAAGAGGGAATAAGGAGAGGGGATAGAAAACCAACGAAAGAAAGAAGAACTGTGAAGGAATGAAGAGGAAAGAGGGAATAAGGAGAGGGGATAGAAAACCAACGAGAGAAAGAAGAACTGTGAGAGAATGAAGAGGAAAGAGGGAATAAGGAGAGGGGATAGAAAACCAACGAAAGAAAGGAGAACTGTGAAGGAATGAAGAGGAAAGATGGAATAAAGAACTGTGAGAGAATGAGAAGGAAAAAGGAATTATATATATACTGAGATGGGAAAGAAAATCATCAACAAACAAAAGTAAAAGAGAACAGTTGTTTGTTTTCCTTTACTAAACCACCAGGGTGTCTTGGGTAATCAGCTTGTCTCATTCTCCTAAGTACAATACAACAACTTGGATATGATGTTGTATGATCTAGATAGTATAGACACCTGAACACACTTGGCGCTGGGCCCACTATATATGAGTCGGATACCACCTCATTCACTGGTTAAGGGACCGGTAATGTAGTGAGAAAATTGGAGGTTAGCGAGTCATTCAAGTATTGCCATGAAACACACACACATCTATATTGAAGGAGCTTGTTTTTTAATGGCATAGTCAGGAGGAATCAGAAGCCACCAAGTCTCATACACGATCACAGGGTCCTTAAGATTGAGCTCATATGTCCTGCGTCCTTGTGGGCCCAGATACACCCACCTACGCTCTGGCTGACCTACTGTTTATTATGTTGACCGTGTAATGTTGGGAATAATATTAATGTGTCGTGTCATTACCTCGGTTGATAATGTTTAGGATTCGATTAGTAAGGCTGTTTGGGTTGTCTGTTTTTTATATGTTTGTGTGTTTGTTTGCTTATTGACTTGATCACGCCCCCCAAAAAATATGTGTTGATTTTTACGAAATTTTGAGTTTGTAGGTTTGGAAATATAGCAGCACCTCAGAGTATGGTTTAAGTAAGGGAAGAAATTCGTGATGGTAAACTGGAAGGCTACTGATTCATCCAAACTATGTCACACACGAAACTGATCCCCTATTCGTAACATTGAAGTGATTTGTTTGTTTCGTGGCCAATACTTTGGAGGAATCAGTAGCACTCCAGTTTACCAGAAAGAGATCCTCCTCTTAATTAAGGACCCTGTGCTCGTATATGAGACCTGGTGGCTTCTGATTCCTCCTGACTATGCCACGAAACAAGCTCCTTCTATATCAGTTCTGTTTCGTGGCAATATTTGAAGGACTCATTTATCTCCAATTTTTTTTTTTTTTACTACATCACAGGGTCCCTTAAAAAGTAAAGGAATGGCAGACGTGGATGAAAGAAAGGAAGGAAGGAAGGAAGGAAGGAAAATAAGGAAAGAAAGAAAGGAAGGGAGGAAAAATATAAGTACTTTACTACTTTAAAAATATTCCGAGAAAAAGTGAGGAAAGAGAGACTGAAAATGGACCCGAATTATTTTTTTTTTTTTTTATCTTTTCCTTCCCAGGTCTGTTCTGTTACATACACCCCTCATTATATCGATGGCCTGGGGGTAGTGGGGTAGAGTAGGGGGAGATGGGTGGGGGGGCTTGCACACTCGTCCCCTTCCCTCCCCTCCCAACTATTACCCCTGCCATCCACTCCAAGTCTCTTGTTTTTCCTTCACCACCAGTCTTCCCTCATCCTTCCCTATACTTCACTGTCACACTACTCAACTACTCAAATACCTTCATCCCTACCTCCCTAACTCTCTCTCCTTTGCATTCATCCTCACCTTCCTAACTCTCTCTCCTTTACCTTCATCCTCACCTTCCTAACTCTCTCTCCCTTTCCCTCATTCTTACCTTCCTAACTCTCTTTCCCTTTCCCTCATTCTTACCTCCCTAACTCTCTCTCCTTTTCTCTCATTCTTACCTCAACCCACCCCCTCTCTCTCTCACACACACCCACTCTTTCCCTATCCCTCACCAACACTCTCTCTCACACACACCCACTCTTTCCCTATCCCTCACCCACACTCTCTCACACACACACACACACACCCACTCTCACCTCTCATAATTTTTCCAGGGTCCTCAAGCGGGGAAGTGAGTAGAGAGGAGGGTCTGTAAGGAGGGAAACACACGAGGCCAGAGAGGAGAGAGATGAATGTTTGTGGTTGTGCTGGGTGGTGAGAGACGGGGATTTAAGGAGGAAGTTTTGTGTTGGTAAATCTGGAGCAACTGTATCAATCCTCCAAACTATTCCAAGCAACAGAACACCATTATTTTTGCTCTTCTGGTCCTGTTTCGTGGCATACTTTGGAGGAATCAAGTCACTCCAATGTAAGTACCAAAAGGGAATTACCACCTTAAATGGAGTGTACTGTAGGGAGAGTGAAAGTGAGTAGTACGCGGAACCGAAAAAAGAATTAAAGGAAAGTAGAGCGAAATTATGAACGGAAGTAAGTATACTGTAGATAGAGTGGAAAATAGTACAACATAATGAAGAATTAGAGCTGGGGAGAAGGGAATGGTGGACGGAAACAGATGGAGTGATGAGGCCAGAGTGGAAATGAGTCCAACATCACCAAGTATTGTATTGATTGACTGATTCATTGATATATGGAGCGCGATTAAAATAGTCTTTATTATTATTATTATTATTATTATTATTATTATTATTATTATTATAATAATAAAAATCAACCTATCAATGTTATATGCTTACTTGGTTTGACTTAGTTTCAAAATTGGTAAAGATATAATGTACAGCCATGTCTGATAGTGGTGGACCAGGGTCCAAGGAGTGTTGGAGAGCAACTGAACAGAGTTCGAACAAGTGAATTTTCCAACCCATTCTCAACGTTGAGAGAGGTTTAGAAGACTCACTTTTTCGAACTCTGTTCAGTTGCTCTCCAACACTCCTTGGACCCTGGTCCACCACTATCACCCATGGCTGTACGTACTACAATATATCTGTGTTATCTTATATTGTTTAGTCTCAAAAGTGTGGAAAAAAAAAATTTATATCCCCAATTATACCAATCTTTACAATTTGAACCCTTGGCTCATATTATACTCGTAGGATGATAACGCACCCATTAACGTGTTCTCTCGTCTTGTTCTCTGGTCCTCTCCACTCACGCAGCTTGCCTCACCCTCACAATGCATCTGATGTGATTTTCTCCTGCCCCCGGAAATTTGGGCTCTCTCGGCCAGGTAATTCGGTTTGTCTTATCAGGTTTTGTAGTGAGGAGGAGAGAGTGGCCATCAGTACTGTGCATTGGTGCTGTTAGTACGGTGTTATAAGGGCCAAGGTGGGCAGGTGGGCAGGGTGGTATGAAGTGAAGTGAAGGGGATGGTCTACTTATGGAATGAGAGTTAGCAGAAGTAGGCTGTGTAAGGTGGGCAGGTGGGCAGGGTGGTATGAAGTGAAGGTAAGGGGATGGTCTACTTTTGGAATGAGAGTTAGAGAAAGTGGGCTGTGGTGTAAGAAATGTATTAGGTAGCGTTGGAGAGGTTATGAGAGTCAACAAGAGTTAAAAAATGGTTTGTAGTTGTTATGGGGAAGGTATTGGATAGGTAGGCAAGCTGAGTATAAGGTAAGATAGGGGTAAATCGGTGAAGGAAGGAAGGAAGGAAGGAGGGAGTGATAGAATTGAGAGTTTAGGAAAGTGGGCTGTGTAAGAAATGTGTTGGGTTGTGTTGTAAAGGTTGTGAGAATAAGTAAGCGTTAATTAAGGGGGAAGTACAGTGTTGATAAATCTGGAGCAAATGATTCCTCCAAACTATTCCAAGTATCGTAACAGAACACCATTATTTTTGTTCATCTGGACCTGTTTCCTGGCATACTTTGGAGGAATCATGGCACTCCAATGTAACAAAAGTGAATTACCCCCTTAATTAAAGTATGGTGTCAACGTTGATGCTTATAGAACAGTGTAAAATATGGGCAAGTATTGAGTAGGTATAGGTTGGCGGCAAAGCAGGGAGGGCAACGAGAATATTTGGGAGGGAGGCGAGGTGAGCTATGCAAGGGATATACAAGGGTAAATATAAGATAACAAAAAAATATATTGGGAGGGATGAGTTAGAGAGTTTGTGAGGGTGAAGAATACGAGTTAAAATTTGGTGTGTTAGTTAGTAGTGCCGACAGTATGGTGTTAAAAGGAAGGTAGGAAGGATATTGGGGAGGTAGGCAGGCGAGGTATGAGGTAAGATAGACGTTAATCGATGATGTGGGAGAGCTTTGGGAGAGTGAGGTGAGAACTGTGTTTGGGATGTATAGTCGGCATCATAAGTTCGCTTCATTTCCACCTGCGAAAGTATGAGATGACATGCAGAATTCACACTTAGTAAATTAACTATGTTGTTAGAATAGAAACTGGTTCAGAAAGTAATTTTATCTGGTCATATTAGAATTATTAAGGGGGGTAATTCACTTTTGTTACATTGGAGTGCCTTGATTCCTCCAGAGTATGCCAGGAAACAGGACCAGATGAACAAAAATAATGGTGTTCTGTTACAGTACTTGGAATAGTTTGGAGGTATCATTTGCTCCAGATTTATCAACACTGTACGTACAGGACCAGATTAGCAAAAGTAAAGGTGGCTGGCCTGTTGCTGAGAATACTTTAGAGGAATCATCATCATCTCCACAAATGGCTAAACATAGTATACTCTCCCCTTAAGGACCCTGTGATCGTGTATGGAAATTGGAAGCTTCTGATTCCTCCGGACTATACCACGAAACACACTCCTTGCATATAGGTGTGTGTGTTTGTGTGTGTGTGTTTAGTGGCAATATTTGAAGGACTCATTTACCTCTAATTTTCTGACTACATAACACACACACAGGGTCCCTTAAGCAGTAGAAAAGGATTATAATAATGATAAAATGAGGAAGAAGGAAGAAAGATAGATGTGCACTAGAATGGAAAGAGAGGTGAGTGGGTGGAAGGGAGAGTATACAGGAAGGGATGGTGATGACAGAGTTTAATTAATTGAAAGAGGGGAAGGCACAGTGGAATAATCAGATAAATCACTCGTGTCATATTAAATGAGAATTGTACTGATTGCAAAGGACGGACGGACGGCACCTAGGATTTGTGTGTATGTGAGAGAGAGAGAGAGAGAGAGAGAGAGAGAGAGAGAGAGAGAGAGAGAGAGAGAGTGAGAGTGTGTGTGTGAGTGTATGCGTGTGAGTGATCTGTGTGTGAGTGTGTGTGTGTGTGTGTCAGAGAGAGAGAGAGAGAGAGAGAGAGAGAGAGAGAGAGAGAGAGAGAGAGAGAGAGAGAGAGAGAGAGAGAGAGAGAGAGTGAGAGTGAGAGTGTGTGTGTGTGTGAGTGATCTGAGTGTGAGTGAGTGTGTGTGTCTATGTGAGAGAGAGAGAGAGAGAGAGAGAGAGAGAGGAGAGAGAGAGAGAGAGAGAGAGAGAGAGAGAGAGAGAGAGAGAGAGAGAGAGAGAGAGAGAGAGAGAGAGAGTGAGAGTGTGTGTGTGTGTGTGTGTGTGTGTGTGTGAGTGTGTGTGTGTTAATTTGAAGAGGAAGGAAGAGAAGTACCGTACACTTTATAGTTCTGAAAGACATTGTAACACGAGGAAGAAGGAGGAGATAGAAAGGAGGGACAACAAGCACCAAGGAAATATAGAAGGAAAGGAGAGACACTTGAAAAGAAATTGAAACGTCTGAGTTGGATCGGAAGGAACGCTAAAAAAAAACCCTTATTTAGATTTTGGTCAACTTTAGATACACTCCCTATTAGATTTATTACGTATATTGAACAAGAATCAGAAAATGAAAATACGGAAATAGGGTAAATAAACAGGAAGCAATGATAGGACTGACTGACTGACTGACTGATAACTCCATGCATGAATTTAGAACCTGGCCAGTCATGCAAACCCTAGACTGACTGACTGACTTTCTGACCGACCTTCTTACTGACTGACCTTCTGACTGACCTGACTGACCGACCGACCGACCTTCTGACTGACCGACCGATCGACCTTCTGACTGGCTGACTGACCGACCTTCTGACTGACTAACCGACCTTCTGACTGACTGACTGACTGACTGATAGATAACAACTCCATTCATGAACCTGGCCATCCATGCAAACCCTAGAATATAATATCCGACGAACGCTATTTCGTGACGAGATCTGACGAGAAAAATGATGGAAGTTGGAAATGAAGGGAAACCAGAGAGAGAGAGAGAGAGAGAGAGAGAGAGAGAGAGAGAGAGAGAGAGAGAGAGAGGAATCATAATATTAGCCTGACCAGAGGGAGTTGAATTATAAGCTGCATGGTGGGGGGGAGAAAATGGGATGTGTGTGGGTGGGTGTAGTGATGAGGTGAGAGAGAGAGAGAGAGAGAGAGAGAGAGAGAGAGAGAGAGAGAGGAGATGGGGAAAGGAATTAGAGTGGGAGGGGAGTAGTAATGAGAGAGAGAAAGGGAAGGTGGGAAGGAGTGAGTAGTGAGATGGAGAAAGGGCTGAATGGTGGGAGGGAGTGGTTAGATAAAGAGAGGGAGGGATAGTAAGATACAGAGAGATAGGGAGGGAGGCAAGATGTGAAATGGAGAGAGAGGGAGGGAGGGTAGGTGAGAGGGAGGGATAGTGAGATAGAGAGAGATAGGGAGGGAGGGAAGATGTGAAATGGAGAGAGAGAGGGGGAGGGTAGGTGAGAGGGTGTGGTGAGATAGAGAATGGGAGAGTAATCTGGATACCAAGGCGTCTAGATCTAATTAGGAAATTTATATAGAACTTTTAGTGAGAATATATATATATATTTTGTATGCTGTGCTGTGAGTGAAGGGTAAGAGCTGCTGGCAAGTCTTTTCGTGGGCTCTTTTACACGCTCAGCTAATCCACCAGGCTCAAGGAATAAAAATGCCAAGCAAGGAATTTTCTGACATGCAAAGCAACACATACACCTGCGTCATATGACCTTCGCCAAAACATATATATCTCGCCAAACCAACATTTTTCATACATCATTTTACCCTGATGATAAACAGAGGTGCTCAGTGATACCAATTACTCGGTAAATCCTCCACATTCACATTTTTAACTTTTAGAAATAAAGATGGATTAACCTCTGCTGGCATTTACAGTAGAGATATTTTTCATATATCTTCCTTGTCATTTCATAAATATATCTTATCTTTGCCTAGTCTTCGTGAATATCACTATAGTTACATTGTAGAGTTTATGTCTGATGGCAAAGTATAAAGAAAATGACATGTTTGATATTCCCCAGGATTACACAGCCAGTGATTATTAAAAACAGTTATTTCTAAGCTTAAGGGGGTGCGGGAATAGGGGGACAGGCTTGGGGGTATTTTGGGGGCTGCGGGAGTATGGGGACAGGCTTGAGGTGGGGGTTAGGAGGGTGCGGGAATAGGGGACAGGCTTTCTACTCACCCCAAGCCTGTCCCCCTATTCCTGCACCCCCCCATTCCCCCCCCCCAATCCTGTCCCCTACTCCCGCACCCCCTTAAGGACCCTGTGCTCGTGTATGAAAATTGGAGGCTTCTGATTCCTCCTGACCATGCCACGAAACAAGCTCCTTCCATATAGGTGTGTGTGTTTCGTGGCAATATTTAAAGGACTCATTTATCTCCAATTTTCTGACTACATCACAGGGTCCCTTAAAGGAAGGAGTGTACTAGGTTTGCATCCTCTGTTGATGTTCTTTCACTGTGAAATGTAGCCTCAGATGTTACCAATTTCTTCCTTGCAGGACATCTATGCACTTAGATTTGTAGTGATTTGGAGGAATCAGTTGCTCCAGATTATCCAACACTACACTTCCCCTTCAATTTCGGACTCCCATAACTTCTGGTATATTGGAGTGCCTTGATTCCTCCAAAGTATGCCAGGAAACAAGACCATATGAACAAAAATAAGGGTGTTTTGTTGCTTGGAATAGTGTGGAAGAATCATTTGCTCCAGAATTATCAAAAGCGAATTACCCCCTTAACTCGGTAACATCCAGGCAGGTTATTTAAGAAGGGTTGTTATCCTCACTTAACCCGGCCTCTCCCGCCTTGCCATAATGTTGCTAAACTCGGCACGTAACGCTGCCTGGAATACCCTTTATTGTGCCTGGCTCTGGGCTTTCCTATCTACCTACAGAGATGTGCCTTATGGTGTTGGCGGCCGTGAGGGAGCTTGAAAGAGGTAGGAGGTGGTTGGTTGGTTGGTTGGTTGGTTTGTTCTTTGGCTGGTTGGTTGGTTGGTTTGTTCTTTGGCTGGCTGGCTGGCTGGTTGGTTGGTTCGTTGGGTTTTTGGTTTATTGGTTGGTTGGTTGGTTGGTTTATTGGTTGGTTGGTTGGTTTATTGGTTGGTTGGTTTATTGGTTGGTTGGTTGGTTGGTTGGTTCGTTGGGTTTTTGGTTTGTTAGTTGGTTGTTTTTTTTGGTTGGTTGGTTTACTGGTTGGTTTGTTGGGTGGTTGGTTGGTGGGTGGGTTTTTGGTTGGTTAAGTGATTGGTTGGTTGGTTTACTGGTTGGTTTGTTGGGTGGTTGGTTTGTTGGTTGGTTGGTTGGTGGGTGGGTTTTTGGTTGGTTAAGTGATTGGTTGGTTGGTTGGCAAGAGGGTTAGTTAGTTAAGGTTGCTGCTATCCTTGCTCTTACAGTCGGGTACCTACTTACTGCTAGCTAGGTGAACAGGGACATAGGAGGCTAGGAAAATTGTCCAACAGATTCACTGACCCAGGAATCGAACCCAAGATCTCCCGTGTGCCGTTACACCATCAGCATCCCCAAAGAGGTGTTGGTAACTGTTACTATACTCACCCCACTGCTTGTTCTTGGACTCTGTTGCCATATGTTACTGCTTTACAATTCACAAGTGTGGCATTATACTGTCAACACACTCGGCTGGATTTGGGATAAGTAGGTACACTCGCAATCCAAAATATGTATTCAGGCTTGCTTCGAATAGCTTGATCGAGTATTAATTAAGAGAGAGTTCAAGCAATTATCAAACAGGATAAGCGTTGTAATTGGTTCACTAGTATGTCAAATGATTCGAAACTTCAACAAGACCTGGATACATATTTTGGATTGCGAGCACTAATAAGTATACAGCTTTGGTTGAACCTTTGAACAGTCCACCAATTCACCAACAAACTAATTCCAATGGAGATTTTATTGTGCATTTATTTACTGTCTCTAGGTATTCGAAGCACACCTGGATACTTATTTGTGCTAGTGACTGTACTGTACACTCGCCATCCAAAATTTGTATCCAGGTCTTGTTGAAGTTTCGAATCATTTGACATACTAGTGAACCAATTACAACGCTTATCCTGTTTGATAATTGCTTGAACTCTCTTAATTAATATTCGATCAAGCTATTCGAAGCAAGCCTGGATACATATTTTGGATTGGGAGTGTACAGTCGCGGCACATAATCCTTGACCAGCCTTCCCCTTACACCCTGATCAAGGACTAAGTGCCGCGACTGTACGGGTATAGATGAGTCTTGTAACACCGAACCGTATGCATAAATATCCGTGGTGTTTACGATGACTTGGTACCGGTTATCATGGCTCTGTTATTGTGCCTCAGGAGTCATCGTACAGGTACAGTTGGACACAGAAATGGGTGGTACAGCCCATGCAGGTGAAAGATACTTGTCCCATTTGAGTAACCAGTGTCTATTATCAGGTACTTGCTTTTTATTACCATCCTCAATACTGACTTCTGCCCCTCCTAATTACCAACCTAACCAATCTAACCTAACCAGTGTCTATTATCAGGCACTTGCTTTTTATTACCATTCTCAATACTGACTTCTGCCCGTCCTATTTACCAACCTAACCTAACTTAACCTAACCAACTTAACCTAACGTAACCTAACCCAACCCACCTAACCTAACCTAACCTAACCTAACCTAACCTAACCTAACCAGTGTCTATTATCAGGTACTTGCTTTTTATTACCATCCTCAATACTGACTTCTGCCCCTGGTGTCTCCTATTTGGCACTAAGGAACTTGATATTGGTAGAAATTGACCATCTTTCACTTGGGCTGTACCACCCATATATGTGTCCAACTGTACCACACCATCGTCAACACCACGAATATTCTTGCATACGGCGGCCCATGGATCAGATCTGGGTTTGATTGGCCGTCTCCATGTATGTATGTATGTATGTATGTATGTATGTATGTATCAGCCCCAGACACACACACACACACAAGAGGGATGCTGCTTCGGCTGAGGTTTATTGCTCGTAACTCACTGCCACCACTATACCACAGACACAGCCCAGTCACTGTAACTGTTACTATCACAGCCACCACCACCACCACCACCATACCACTACAGTCACAGTATCTATAATTTCCACACTCACTGTTAACTGTTATCACCACCACATTCACAGCTATATTCACAGTCAATGCATCTGTTACTACCACACTCACTGTTCACTATAATTGTTACCATCACCACCACCACCACCACCACATTCACAGTCACTGTATCTATAATTTCCACACACACTGTTAATTGACACACACCACCACACGTCTAACTATATCTTTATGCTTTCGCTTACTCTCCACCACTATATATATATATATATATATATATATATATATATATATATATATATATATATATATATATATATATATATATATATATATATATATATATAAAAACATTGACAATATTCTGATGATGTAATTGTAATAGGTATCATTATCATCATTATCAATGGTCCATCTATTCTCATCTAGACCATCAAACCAACTATACAAACTCGTCTGTCTCCATATCATAGTAGTAAATAGAGTAGTGCTACCTATTTCTATATTAGAGGGACGTAATCGGCCGCTGTTGCCCCAGATTTCGCGTATTAAGGGGGCAATTCACTTTGTTACATTGGAGTGCCTTGATTCCTCCAAAGTATGTCAGAAAACAGGACCAATTGAACACAAATAATGGTGTTCTGTATCTTCTGTTGCTTGGAATAGTTTGGAAGAATCGGTTGCCCCAGATTTACCAACACTGCACTTCACCCTTAACCTGTGTATCTGTTTCAGTTCTATTAAGGAAACTGTCTTGTTGGCTGATTGGAAGGCTACTGATTCCTCCTAACTATGCCAGGAAACAGACAGACGGCCTCAGTACTATTAATTGGGGATCTGTTTCGTGTTAAAGTTTATAGAAATCAAGAAACCTTCCAATATATTTACCAACACAAGAATATTCCCCTTAAGGTGGTAATTCTTTTTTTTTTTTTTTTGGTACATTGGAGTGCCTTGATTCCTCCATAAGTTATATGCTAGGAAACAGGACCAGAAGAGCAAAAATAATGGTGTTCTGTTGTTGCTTGGAATAGTTTGGAGGATTCAGTTGCTCCAGAAATACAAACACAAAACAACTTCCCCCTTAACCTTGCAAAACCACACAAAAAAAAAAAAACTGCATGGACTCTTGGGTATAATTTATATTGCTGCTGGGAAGACAGACGAGTAAAATGGTCAGGGTTGGTTGGACGTGAGACAAGCTGTGGATTTAGCAAGAAATTTAATTGCACCAAGAAAATTGCAACGAAATTCGTATTCTCATCCAACTAGATGGACTAAAATGCTCAGTTTGTATTCTCATCCAACTAGACTAAAATGCTCAGTTTGTATACTCATCCAACTAGACTATAATGCTCTGTTTGTATTCTCATCCAACTAGACTAAAATGCTCAGTTTGTATACTCATCCAACCATCCAACCAGACTAAAATGCTCAGTTTGAATCTCATCCAACCAGACTGACTATAATGCTCAGTTTGTATTTTCATCCAACTTTACTAAAATGCTCAGTTTGTATTCTCATCCAACTAGACTATAATGCTCAGTTTGTATACTCATCCAACTAGACTATAATGCTCAGTTTGTATACTCATCCAACTAGACTATAATGCTCAGTTTGTATACTCATCCAACTAGACTATAATGCTCAGTTTGTATACTCATCCAACTAGACTATAATGCTCAGTTTGTATACTCATCCAACTAGACTATAATGCTCTGTTTGTATTCTCATCCAACTAGACGGGGCTGTAGGATATTGCAAAATGGTCAGAATTCCAGATGAATATTATTAGCAATCCTCTTAAGTACAGACTCACTTCCTGTGGACAGAACTCGGTCGATCATTTTCATTTCTCTTAAGTAAGAAGTACAGACTGAATGTGGACAAAATTCTCTCTCGAGGCTCCATTGCTTACGATTCATACTTTTCACATTAAAGGGGTGAATCCACTTTTGGTAATGTACACTCGCAATCCAAAATTTGTATCCAGGTCTTGTTGAAGTTTCGAATCATTTGACATACTAGTGAACCAATTACAAAGCTTATTCTGTTTTATATTTGCTTGAGTTCGCTAACTACTCGATCAGGCTATTCGAAACAAGCCTGGATACATATTTTGGATTGCGAGTGTACATACATTAGAGACTTTAGAGTGCTTTAATTCATCCAAAGTCTGTTGCTTGGAATAACTTGGTAACCTGTTTGCTTGGAATAGTTTGGAGGTATCAGTCTGTTGTTCCAGATTAACCAACACTGTACAGTCGGCGGCAAAAGTCCTGTCGCCTCACTTGCTTCACCGAGGCACGCGATGTTCATAGACTCGAGATTATTAAGTGCAGAAAACGTGGATATTTCTCGAGTCCATGAACACTGCGAGTCTCGGTGAAGAAAGTGAGGCGACAGGACTTCTGCCGCCAACTGTACTTCCCTCTTAAGGACCCTGTGATCGTGTATGAAACTTTAGTGGCTTCTGATTCCTCCTATCTATGCCACAAAACAGGCTCCTTCAGTATGGTTGGTGTTTCGTGGCAATATTTGAAGGACTCGCTAACCTCTGACTACATCCCGTGGTACCTTAATTAAGTCAGCATATGCCACGCCCTTCCTATAGGCTATGTGTCCATTATATAAAACCACCTAGACATGCATACATCATCCACTTCTACTCCACTCTTTTTTCCCTCCACCTTTCTTCCATCTACTGTAGTTCTTGTTCCCTCTACTATAGTTCTTGTTTTCTCCACTATTTCTCCCTCCCTCCACTTTTCTTCCATCTACTTTAGTTCTTGTTCTCTTCACTATTTCTTCCTCTGCACCCTTTTCTTCCATCTACTGTAGTTCTTGTTCTCTCCACTATTTCTCCCTCCCTCCACTTTTCTTCCATCTACTTTAGTTCTTGTTTTCTCCACTATTTCTCCCTCCCTCCACTTTTCTTCCATCCACTTTAGTTCTTGTTCTCTCCACTATTTCTTCCATCTAGTCTTGTTCTCTCCACTATTTCTTCCTCTTCACCCTTTTCTTCCATCTACAGTAGTTCTTGTTCTCTCTACTATTTCTCGCTCCCTCCACTTTTCTTCTATCTAGTTCTTGTTCTCTCCACTAATTCTCCCTCCTTCCACTTTTCTTCCATCTAGTTCTTGCTCTCCTCACTATTTCTTCCTCTGCACACTTTTTCTCTCCTTCCTCCTTTTTTTTTTTTTTGTAACCTCCCCCCCCCCACCCCCACACCTCCTCCTCCATCCAGCACCAATTTCTCGCTGGCTACACTTGTGATATTTCCTTGTCCACCTCCCCCTCTCTCTCTCTCTCCCTCTTCCCAGTCTTCCGAGGAGTTATATACATTCACTTCCTTCAGGCCTTCCCATTCCAGTGAAACGAATCATGAAGAATCTTGCCTCCCCTCCTCCCGTTTCAATCCCTTCACTCCTTCACCAAAAAATTCAGTCTTCTTTTCACCCTCACTCTCGGACTCATCACTGCTGCCTGCCTGTGGTGGGTAGGAAAGATCTCATGGAGGGTATTAGAACAGTCTGATGGGTGAGTAATTGATTATATTTACCTAAGGAAGTATATGAAATTTTAAAGGTAAATATGGAGCACCTGCTGATTCCTCTAAACTATTCCAAGCAACAGGACATCATTCATTTATATTTTTTGTCCATTTTGGTTCTGTTTCTTGGCATATATACTTTGGAGGAATCAAGGCACTCCAATGTACCAAAAGTATACTATATCCCCTTAATTAACTCTGATAATACCACGTGATGTTATACTCAACCTACTATTGGTCACAAGAATTCGTACACACGCTGTTGTTGTTGTTTTTGAGGGTTGACAACACATAGAAAATGTAAGACTACGTAACTGCAATACAACATTATTATTATTAGGTTTGTGGTTCTGCAATCACCGAGTCACTTGGTACGGTAGTCTATTCATTAGAGTATTTCTAGAATAATTACTTCTCTTTCCATATAGCCTATGTAAAAATTCCTGTGACCAACTGTACTTATCCTTATATATTCTAATAATATTGATCACACTTTTGTTTCTCTTTAACTTCTTAAATTTTGGTTGACTCACATCTGCGGTGTACAATGTGTCGTGTCTCAATGATTTAGACATCTTGTGGCTAATATTTGATTAAGGTCCCTGTGATCGTGTATGAAAATTGGAGGCTTCTGATTCCTCCTGACTACGAAACAATCTGCTTCCAGATAAGTGGTGTTTCGTGGCAATATTTGAAGGACTCATTTATCTCCAATTTTCTGACTACATCACAGGGTCCCTTAAGCCGTATTCTGATGTACATTATGTGGTCGTCTTAGTAAGTGGATCCATGAGTGAGTGTATCGCCTGCGGTGATGTGGGCAGTACTTTAAGGGGGAAGTTTTGTGTTGGTAATTCTGGAGCAACTGAATCCTCCAAACTATTCCAAGCAACAGATCACCATTATTTTTGCTCTTCTGGTCCTGTTTCCTGACATACTTTGGAGGAATCGAGGAGCTCCAATGTAAGAAAAGCGAATATTCTACTGATTCTTAAGGGGGTAATTCACTTTTGTTACATTGGAGTGCCTTGATTCCTCCAAAGTATGCCAGGAAACAGGACCAGATGAACAATAATAATGGTGTTTGTTCTGTTGCTTGGAATAGTTTGGAAGAATCATTTGCTCCAGATTTACCAACACTGAACTTCTCCCTTAAAGGGTTTGGGGGCCCCACATCAGACCTGACCTCCTCGCTTTCATTTCCTCAACTTTCCCTCCTTTCCCTCTGTTGTTGTTGTTACCTTCGGGCTTTAAACTGTGTCTCTCTATCTCTGATCATCGAAGTCTAGCGCTGTCTTCTTTATTTTTATTATTAGAAATGATCAAGTTGACAGAATCCTTAGTGACAAGATTGGGATGGATAGTAAACAGAGAGGGATGACGTCTGTGTTTGGAGTTAGTTCCCTGGGCGACACAAGAGTTTCTTCTTATTATTATTATATTTGTGTGTGTGTGTGTGTGTTGTAGCATTGTCGTCAGGTGGAGCTTGTTAGGTGGCTGGGTGACAATAGTGTTCAGCCAGAGGGGCCATTACCACCAACCCAACACTACTCCCTCTTCCTGGCTCTCTCCCTCTCTTTCTCCTTCCCTCCCTCCCTACCTCCTTCCCTCCCTCTCTCTCTCCCTGGCTCCCTCCCTCCCTGGTTTTCTCTCCCTCCCTGGTTTCCTCTCCCTCCCTGGTTTCCTCTCCCTCCCTGGTTTCCTCTCCATCCCTCCCTCTCTCCCTGGCTCCCTCCCTCCCTGGTTTCCTCTCCCTCCCTCTCTCTTTCTCCCTCCCTCCCTACCTCCTTCCCTCTCTCCCTCCCTCCCTGGTTCCCTCCCTCCCTACCTCCTTCCCTGGTTCCCTCTCTCTCCGTCCCTGCTTGCTATTGGATTTTTACCCCACGGATCCTGAGTGAGTTCCTTTCTTCCTACTGTCTGTACTCCAATAATCCTGACTGTTCTTTCACCTTCCTGTTAACTTTTCCCCTTCCTGTTAACTTTTCCCCTTCCTGTTAACTTTTCCCCTTCCTGTTAACTTTTCCCCTTCCTGTTAACTTTTCCCCTTCCTGTTAACTTTTCACCTTCCTGTTAACTTTTCACCTTCATGTTAACTTTTCACCTTCATGTTAACTTTTCACCTTCCTGTTAACTTTTCCCCTTCCTGTTAACTTTTCACCTTCTTGTTAACTTTTCACCTTCTTGTTAACTTTTCCCCTTTTTCTAAAAAGTGAGTATCCACATTCACAAAATCTATCCAACAGTTAGATAATGATGATCACTGTATAGTTTATTCACCAAATTCATTAAATAATTCACCTATAAGTCATTTAAACGGCTAACATTCTTTCGTTTGCGTGCTTACAAACCACTACCAACCACTGTGGAATCGACCCTTAGTAAGTGCTGAGCATCATTACTCAATTAATATAAAACAATGTTATTACACTGGTTACTGTAAAAATTATTGACGGGCGCGTGTTGTAGTATTTGTGCTTCCATGAATTATCCTGGTGAATAAAATGTGTTACGAATTTGTCACACCAGAATATATGCATGAGGTGATGGGTTTAGCTGTGTGTGTGTGTGTGTCACGCCAGAATACATGCATGAGGTGATGAGTTTAGTTGTGTGTGTGTTTGTGTGTGTGTGTGTGTGTGTCACGCCAGAATACATGCATCAGGTGATAAGTTTAGTTGTGTGTGTTTGTGTGTGTGTGTGTGTGTGTGTGTAAAATCTATATATGTTCAGTGTTATGGAATTGGAGTTGTTATTGTTGTTGTTGTTGTTCTGCCGGTACGCTGTGGTTGCATTATATTTGGGGGGGGAGGATTGGGGGGGGTGCGGGAATAGGGGGACTGGCTTGGGGTGGGTAGAAAGCCTGTCCCCTATTCCCGCACTCCCATAACCCCCCCCCCCCTCCCAAGCCTGTCCCCCTATTCCCGCACCCCCCAAAACCCCCCGCACCCCCTGAAGCCTGTCCCCTTACTCCCGCACCCCCCCAAAAACCCCCGCACCCCCAAGCCTGTCCCCTTACTCCCGCACCCCCCCAAAAAAAACCCGCACCCCCCTAAACCCCCCCCCCCCAAGCCTGTCCCCTTACTCCCGCACCCCCCAAAAAAAACCCCGCACCCCCCTAAACCCCTCCCCCCAAGCCTGTCCCCCTATTCCCACACATACTCTCCCTTCCAACTCCATAACATTAGTCTGAATTAAGCGAGTACAGCTCAACATAGATAATTAAATTGATAGATAAATAAATAAATATAATCAAATAAAATGCATGATAATAATCTAAAAGTCAGTGATTGTTTCTCCCATATAGAAAAAAATGAATAAATAGATAAATATAATAAAAAAAATAATGCATAATAAAATGAAAAAAGTCAGTAATTGTTTCTTCTCCCATATACACAAAATAAATAGATAAAAAATAATTAAATAATAAAATAGAATGCATAATAAAATGGAAAAGTCAGTATATAATTGCTTCTCTCATACACACAAAATAAATAAATAAATAAATAAATAAATAAATAAATGTGTAAAAATAATAAAATAAAATGCATGATAAAATGAAAAAAAGTCAGTATATAATTGCTTCTCTCATACACACAAAATAAATATAAATAAATAAATAATAAAATATAATGCATAATGAAATGGAAAAGTCAGTAATTGCTTCTCCCATACATACAAAAACGAAAGTTATTTTGCAATTTTGATTTTAAATTGGAAATCGTGTTGGAATGTGGTGGTGTGGCAGGAGACAATTGTGCTATGTTTGGGTAAATATATTTTGTCTCTCTGCTTTATTGGTTGTAAAAAAAAAAAAATGTAAAAAAAAAAAAAAAATTGTAAAAAAAAAAAAAAAAAAAAAAAAAAAAAAATCTCTCTATTGGTTGTAATTTGATTTGCTGAAGGACCCTGTGTTCGTGTATGAGACCTGGTGGTGGCTTTTGATTCCTCCTGACTATGCCACGAAACATATTATGCAGTATACTCCTTCCATATAGGTGGTGTTTCGTGGCTGTACTTGAAGGACTCGTTTACCTCCAATATTCGGACAGGCTTGGGGGGGGGGGGGGTTGCGGGAATAGGGGGACAGGCTTGGGGGAGGGGGGGTAGATAGCCTGTACCTTATTCCCGCACCCCCCTAAATCCCCCCCCAAGCCTGTCCCCGTACTCCCGCACCCCCCGCACCCCCCCCAAGCCTGTCCCCTACTCCAGCACCCCCCTAATCCCCCCCAAGCCTGTCCCCCTATTCCCGCACCCCCTTAATTGCCTAGTACAGAATTCAGAAAAAATAAACTTAGAGAGTGTTTCACTTTTGTTACATTGGAGTGCCATGATTCCTCCAAAGTATGCCAGGAAACAGGACCAAATGAACAAAAATAATAATGGTGTTTGTTCTGTTGCTTGGAATAGTTTGGAGGAATCGGTTGCTACAGATTTACCAACACTGCACTTCCACATTTTTAATTTATTCGGATATCAAATGTTGCTCCTTATCGATAGTATTCAGAAGTTAAGGGGAGATTATTATCTTGTCGGTAAATTGGAAAGTCTCTGA
>JAWQEG010006341.1:0-14718 GCA_033782935.1 Petrolisthes cinctipes
AGAGAGAGAGAGAGAGAGTGGCGAAAGAGCAACAAACATGCACAATAACGAAGAGAGAGAGAGAGAGAGAGAGAGAGAGAGAGAGAGAGAGAGAGAGAGAGAGAGAGTATCGAAAGAGCAACAAACAGGCACAATAACGAAGAGAGAGAGAGAGAGAGAGAGAGAGAGAGAGAGAGAGAGGAAGGAAAGTCGAGTGTAGAGGGTGACAGTCATTTCCGTGGTTAGTGTGGCACTTGGCGACTTTTATTAAGAATACGAGTGGTCTGTGTGTGTGTGTGTGTGTGTGTGTGTGTGTGTGTGTGTGTGTGTGTGTGTGTGTGTGTGTGTGTGTGTGTGTGTGTGTGTGTGTGTTACTGTACGCGTATGTATTTTTTCTTTTGTGTGCGTGCCCTGTGTGTATGTCATGTGTGTGCATTATATTCTAGAGTTTGTGATATGTGTGTACGTAAAGAATGGGTGTATGTCTGAGTTCTTCCTTGTGTGTACTATTTTTTTTCAAACCGGCTGAAATAATGCGCAAACACACACACACACACACACACACACACACACACACACACACACACACACACACACACACACACACACACACACACACACACACACACACACAGGCTGAAATACATAATGGACACACACACACACACACACAAAAGCACACATACACACTCACGCAATCACAGGCTGAAATACATAATGAACACACACACACACACACACACACACACACACACACACACACACACACACACACACACACACACAGCAGCTGAAATAATGGGTGAACGACTTTTTGTGTTAATTGGTAGCAGAAACAAGTAGACAAGCTTCCTATTGTGACACCAGTGGAAAAACAAGCAATTAAACTCCCACGGCGTGACCCATGCAGGGGTGAGAAATGATAGACTTGTATTTTATTTTTATACTTTTTGTTTTATCATGTATCAATTTCTTCATTCCTTCATTCATTTATTTATCTATTATATATATATATATATATATATATATATATATATATATATATATATATATATATATATATATATATATATATATATATATATATATATATATATATATATATATATATATATATATATATATATATATATTTACTTATATATATTTTATTCATTTATTTTGCTTATATATATTTTATTCATTTATTTACTTACATATTTATATATTTATTTATTTATTTATTTATTTATTTACTGTTTACTTGGAGCTGGTCTCTCTTTCGTTCCCCTAGAAATAACGAGTAATAACCAATTAAGGGGGCGATTTAATAATACACTTTGGGTACACCCGAGTGCCTTGATTTCATCAGAGTACACCAGGAAACGGGGCCAGATGAACAAAAACAATGGTGGCCAGCCTGTTGCTTGGAATAGTTTGGAGGGATCAGTTGCTTGCTCCAGAAACCAACGCTGTATATATCTTAAGGGACCCCGTGATGTAGTCAGAAAATTAGACTTTAGCGACTCATTTAAATATTGCCACGAAACACAACCTATATTGAAGTAGCTTGTTTCGTGGCATAGTCAGAAGGAATCAGGAGCCACCAAGTCTTACACACGATCACAGTATAGTATAGTCACAATCAAAAGTCCTGTCGATATCAGATTATAAAACTGGGCCATAGGAGTGAATCTGTTTTTATATTTACTAGAGACCAACAACAGATATAGTTTCGAACGTTTCATTCGAAGGTGTTGCAGGACTACTGGGAGTGACCGTACAGCAGCCAACAAAAGCGGTGTCGCCTACTCTATAATTAAGGGACCACGGTGACGTAGTCAGAAAATTGGAGATAAATGAGGCCTTCAAATATTCCCACGAAACACATACACCTATATCGAAGGAGCTTGATTCGTGACATAGTCTGGTGAATCAGTCGCCTACAATTTTCATACACGAACACAGGGTCGTTAATATTATCGTTTAAGGACCCTGTAATGTAGTCAGAAAATTGGAGATAAATGAGTCCTTCAAATATTTCCACGAAACAACACCTATATGGAAAAAGCTTGTTTCGTGGCATGGTCAGGAGGAATCAGAAGCCTCCAATTTTCATACACGTTCACAGGGTCCCTTAAGAAGCGCTAAATGAGGCGACATCGCTCTCTTTGGCAAGTGTACATTGTTCACGTGTGTATTCAGTTTCATTACTACCCACTGAGGAGAACTGTAAACAATAAACTCAGAATAGAAAAACCAAAAACAACTTACCACCGAGAGCTAAGTTTTTATCATTTATTATATTATTAAAAACAATATTATAACGTGCAAACCAGTATGAAACAAGAACCAGGACTTCTTCATTTAGGGAAAACCAATATGATACTGTACGAGTAGCTGGTGTGTTATCGAGGCAATTAGTTGATGCATTTCACAGACAATTAGTTCCCACGTTAACAGTGATGCCAATTGGAGTTTTTTGTTTCTGTGTTTTTTTTGTGTTTTTTTCTTCGGGGGGAGATGGCATAACTCTTAAAGGGGAGAACCTGTTTTTTTGAAAAGGTTAATTGGGTGGGGGGGGGGGTTTACTAATTCCTCCAAACTATACCTGGAAACAAATCACCTCAATGTTACCAAATACGAGGTGTGTTTTGTGACAGTTTGTAGGAGTCAGTAGCCTTCCAATACACCTAGAAGGGGTTCTCTCTTCCCTCAATGTTTCCATGCTTACGTTGTTAATTATTTATAGTAAAGATAATTGTTGTTAGTGTAGTGATGTATTTCTTGTACACAAACCTCCATCGTCAATTTGGTTATTAAAATCTATTCAGGTTCGTTTTGGTATATTCTTTGGTATATTATTATAAGGCTTAATATTACACGACATTTACGCTTATGGTGTATTATCAGAAGTTTATTATTACAAGGAATCAACGCTTATCAGAAGATATAATATTAAACGAAATTAACTCCTATAATTTATGTGGTTTATAGTACACGAAATTAACACTAACGCTGCATCATCAGAAGGCTTAATTAAAGGGAGGTTCTCTTGTTGGTGAATTGGAAGGTCTGTGATTCCTCCAAACTATGCCACGAAACAGATCCCCCATTAATACTACTGAGGACATTTGCTTTCTGGCATAGTTTGGAGGAATCAGTAGCCTTCCAATTCACCAAAAGGAGGATCTCCCCTAAATATTGTACGAACGTAACACCAACGCTGCATAATCATAGTACATAATATTAAAGGAAAAACCTCTTGTTGGGATATTGGAAGGCTACTGATTCCTCCTAACTATACCAGAAAACAAGACGCCCTCGATGGTACTAATAAGGGATAATTAGGTTCCATGGCAGAGTTTGGAGGAATCAGAGACCTTCCAATTCACCAACAAAACAATCACCCCTTAAATATGTGAGGTGGTCTGCAGTTCACATTTCCACTGTCTACGCTACGTTATCTGAGCCAAGGGATGTTTGGGTTGGCATTACGTCACGCCTCTCTGACTTGCCATCATGCACCACTACTACGATAATTCCTGGAAGGGGGAGGGAGCCACTGTCAACAAACCAAACACAGCATTGCACCCGTATCTCGCTCAGGGAGGCCAAATTATTATTACTATTGTTGTTGTTGTTGTTGTTGTTGTTGGTTGGTTGGTAAATTTGGAAACGACTGAGTTCTTAATTTTATGTCAAGGAAAAAGGGCTCCTATTAATATTATTATTATTATTATTGATTTGATATCTACCGAATCCTTCAAAGAATACTACTGAAAGGACCACCAATGTCGAGGGATTTTTTTGTACATTTGGTTGTTATAAAGTTCTTCAAATTATATCACGAAACGGACCACCAATCCTGAGGGGTTTGGGTATATTTTGGTGGCCAACAAGTCCTCCAAAATTTGCCACGAAATGGAATACGGATACAGAGAGTTTTTGGAGTAAATTTGAAAGCTACCGGGTTCTCCAAATCACGCGCTGCAACACTTTCCCTCAGTTCATGTGCTGTTTCGCAGTATAACGTGGAGGAATCAGTAGCCTCCGATTCTCCAATACCATTATTACGCCCCCTTTAAAGACCCTGTGATCGTGTATGAAACTTTTATTTAGGCTTCTGATTCCACCTAACCATGCCACGAAACAAGCTCCTTCCATATAGGTGGTGTTTCGTGGCAATATTTGAAGGACTCATTTACCTCCAATTTTCTGACTACATCACAGGGTCCTTTAAAAACCGCGTGAATGTGTTCGGTAAGGGTGAAGTGTTTTGGGGAGACAATGGGAGAGACGCCCCATTGTTCTCTGTTTCTCGCTTGTCGTATTATAATGAACCAAATAATCATCTGAGGCCACGATTCTCCCTCACCAAAACTAGATATAACCAGATATGACTAGATTTAACCAGATATAACGAGATAAATATAACTAAACAAAACTAGATAAAACCAGATATAACCAGATATGACTAGATTTAACCAGATAATTATAAGCATTTAAATATAACAAAACAAACAGTAACTAGATTTAACCAGATAATTATAAGCATTTAAATATAACAAAACATACAGTAACTAGATTTAACCAGATATAACCAGATAAATATAACAAAACAAAACTAGATATAACAGATATAATCAGGTATAACTAAATTTAACCAGGTATAACAAGATATGACTAGATTTAACCAGACATAACTAGATATAACCAGATATAACCAACAATAAAAACCACATATAACCAGATTTAACCAAATATATCCAGGTATAACTAGATATAAATAAATATAGCCTAACCAGATATAATCAAATTTAACCAGATAGATATAAGCAGATATAACGAGATATAGCTAAATATAATAACCAGATATAACATAATATAACTTGATAAAACTGGATTTTTTTTTTTCAACACCTTTTCACTCGATTTACGACGCTTTTTCAGACACTCAGTAGGAATACCGTTAATTTAAGGGGGAAGAACAGTGTTGGTAAATCTGGAGCAACTGATTCCTCTAAACTATTCCAAGCAACAAAAAATCACCATTATTTTTGTTCATCTGTTCCTTTTTCCTGAAATGTATACCCTCCCCATAATGATATAAAAAGATAAATGACAGAACTTCCTTGTCTGACTGAACACATGTAAAGTTCTTGTTCTATACATGAATAATGATTGAGTTTCTTTATCTACAAGTGTACTTTATGATTGTATTCCTGTATGTATAATATATTTGTCGATATGAGTAATCTTTTCCATTCGTCTATGAGCACAATTTGTCCTGCTTATCTACAGTATAATAATGACAGGAGTCGGTGTCTGTGTGTGTGTGTGTGTGTTACTCAAACCAATATATATCATGTCTGTGTGTGTGTGTTACTCAAACCAATATATATCATGCCTGTGTGTGTGTGGTACTCAAACCAATATATATCGTGCCTGTGTGTGTGTGTTACTCAAACCAATATATATCGTGCCTGTGTGTGTGTGTTACTCAAACCAATATATATCGTGCCTGTGTGTGTGTGTTACTCAAACCAATATATATCGTGCCTGTGTGTGTGTGGTACTCAAACCAATATATATCATGCCTGTGTGTGTGTGTGTGTGTGTGTGTTACTCAAACCAATACAGTATATATCATGCCTGTGTGTGTGTGTGTGTGTGTGTTACTCAGACCAACATATATCATCATGCCTGTGTATGTGTGTGTGTGTGTTACTCAGACCAACGTATATCATCATGCATCTGTGTGTGTGTGTGGGTGTGTGTGCGTGTTACTTAAATTTCATGCCTGTGTGTGTGTGTGTGTTACTTAAACCAACATATATCATGCCTCTGTGTGTGTGTGTGTGTGTGATTTTAACCAATACACTGAAGGTACATCATGTGGATGAGCGTGTATAATGTACTGTAGGTGTGTGTGTGCATGAACCACCATAACTGCCTGATAAACCTGAGGTGGTGGAAATTTATTGCCGTGTCCAAAGAGTAATATGTGTGTGCTTTGCTTATCTATACGAGGCCTTGCGGGTAGGAAAGACGTATCAGCCAAACAGTTGCTATTGATCTTACGCCTCTCTTTTCCCGAGACGCTATGTTCTCTGTATTTCAGTATCATTTCTCAAATATGAAATATAAATAATTTTATGTATAACCTCCTCCAAAACTCCAAAGTTAACTTTAATAGTTAATTAATTTTTACGAGCAACTCATATATTACAATATTTCCACATATGGTGCAATTAACGATCGTCAATATCTAGATGGCCACGACCATTCTTTAATAATAACCTACCAAATATTTAAACTGGAAAAATATCGAAATAACACTGTTGATATAGAAATACCTTTACCCAACCTCATAAGAGTATAATGCACTCACAGTTTCTCATCTTTTATTGTGTAGTGTAAGAGACTATCTTTTCTCTTCATCTTGGTGAAGGGAGTGAGAAAATATAGAAGTTTTCAGCACGTGTGGGTCTCATAATACTTCCCTAAGTCTAAGAGAGAGAGAGAGAACAATAGTATTAAGATTTTAAGTTTGTATCATAATATTATAAGCTGGAATCACCGGTTCATTATTGCCAGGTAGATAAGTCTAAACACTAAATAATGAAATAATAAATAAACACATTGCATTTCGACGTGTGTAACCTGAATCCGAGACCGTCAATATAGTGGTGTTCATCCCAGCTCTCTAAGTGACGAATTAAAAGCAATCTCCTGTGTACGTTAGATGCTAAAGGTGTGTGTGTGTGTGTGTGTGTGAGGTAATTTCTGCGCGAGTGTACGTACTGTGTGCGTGTGTGTGTAGTAATATGTGTAAACTGCGAAATACACTCGTAATTGCCTATGCATGCACGAATCTCTCTGTCTCTGTGTGTCTGTCTGTCTATCTGTGTGTGTGTGTGTGTGTGTGTGTGTGTGTGTGTAAGACAGGGATGCACTAGTGTCGTGTAGGACTGAATCAGACATTGTTATGTAAATTTTAAGTCTGGGGAGAAGGGCGGGGAGAGAAGGGGGAAGGGAGGGGGAAGAGCGATGAAGGTGTGAGGGGAGGAGGAAAGGAAGGAAATAGGAAGTAGGAGAGGAAAGAATGAAACGGAGATGAGGGCGTGAGGGTGAAGAGGAAAGGAGACAGGAAGGAGAGAGAAAAGGGGAAAGAAGATAGGAAGGAGGCATAATTTTAAGGAAGAAAGGAAATAAAGGAAGGGCGGATTATGGTTATATATATGAGAGAGAGAGAGAGAGAGAGAGAGAGAGAGAGAGAGAGAGAGAGAGAGATCATCAGTCATAGTAAGGGTACACAAAAGTTAATATATTTACCTCGCATGAAACATTTCCATCCAAACGCAGCCATTACATGCCTAAAAAAAAAAGAGAAATAAAAATTCAGTATAAATAATAACGTTACAATAGTACTACCAAAATATCAAAACTGAAAATATTATATAGACTTTCCATAACAATAATAGTTCGAACTCAAAATATAATGTAAAAAATATATATAACAAAATCAATAAAATATAACCTTTAAAAGCTCAAAATATTGCACTAATAGTTACAATAATATACTGTAGGTATAAGAATATTTTCACAGTATTATCAAAATCTATTATGTTATGGAAATTTTAACTAAACCCAACAATCAAAATATGAGAGTTCATATAAAAACACTCTACCTAAACAACATCAATAATTAATATAAAGTTATAGTGGATATTCAAGACGATACCGAAATTAAATCAGAACACAGTATATCAAAATGCATCAAAACTCAAAATGACGTCAAAATTCTATCAAAACTCAAAATGATATCAAAATTCTATCAGAACTCAAAATTATATTAAATTTTTATCAGAACTCAAAATAATATTAACTTTCCATCAGATCTCAAAATATAGGAATGTATTTGAACTCAAAATTATATTAAATTCTATCAGAACTCAAAATGATATCAAAATTATCTATCAGAACTCAAAATGATATCAAAATTGTATCAAAACTCAAAATTCCATTAAAATTGTATCGGAATTCGGAATATCAAAATTTTATCAAAACTCAAAATGATATTCAATTTTTATCAGACCTCAAAATAATTCGGTCAGCGAGGATGGGTAGGGAAGGCCGGCGACACTGTGGGTGATAGCCTGCAGGGCCGTAAAGGGAATGGACCCAGATGATATTCCCAGCCGGTAGTGGTGGCTGTGGTGGTGGTGGAGAGGGTGGTGGTGGTGGGAAGGATGATGGTGGTGGTGGAGGTCGAGAGGGTGGTGGTTGTGGGGAGGATGGTGGTGGTAGTGGAAGTGGGTATGATGGTGGTGGAAGTGGGTATGATGGTGGTGGTGATGGTGGTGGTGATGGTAATGGTGGTGAAGAAGAGGGTGGTGGTGGTGGTGATGGTGGTGGTGGTGGAAGGGTCGTGATGGTGTTGGTGGAGAGAGGATGAGGTGGCACTCGGAAACGAAATGGTGAAAGAAAGAAAACGAAGAGGTGTATTCTGGTTGACAAGAGGCCGAGCAGAACCAGAAAAGGAAAGAAATCGAAGTGGAATTTTGAGTCGAGCTGGTGAAAGGGAAACTAAGTGGTATTTTGAGTCAAACTGGCAAAAGAAAGAATTCGAAGAGGTGAAAGGGAGAAATAGAAGTGGAATTTTAAGTGCAACTGGTGAAAGAAAGAAATCGAAGTGGATTTTGAGTCGAGTTGGTGAAAGGGAAACGAAGTGGTATTTTGAGTCGAACTGTTGAAATAAATAAAATGGAAGTGGTATTTTGAGTCCAACTGGTTGCAAATACGCCGAACCGAATTGATGATAGGAAACAATATGGTATTATGAGATGATACCACCCTAACACAGTAAACCACCACCCTTCATCGTCCCTCGCAGCCCCACTTACGCGTCCCCCCCCCCCCTCCACCAGTCTCACCCCCACACACCTCGTAATGAGAGACTATACCACCCTCTCTCAGTAAACCCCCCTCTCCCTCCCTCGTCCCCCTCAACCCAATCCCCTTTCCCACCACACACACACACACACACACACACACGTACAGGTGCATATACGGTATGTGAATCTCCCCCCCCCACCACCACACACACACACATACACACACACACGTCAGCAAGCCCTGCACTAAAAGGATTGACGTGTCACTATAATGGTTGCCTGACAGAGTTGAGAGTTTCGTGTCAGCCTCCACCGCTATGTATGCAACCCGTTCACATACTGTATATATGTACGTGTGTGTGTGTGTGTGTGTGTGTGTATGGTTCAAATACTGTATATAATTATGCACCTCTACGTGTGTGTGTGTGTGTGTGTGTGTCTGTGTGTGTGTGTGTGTGTGTGTGTGTGTGTGTGTGTGTGTGTGTGTGTGTGTGTGTGTGTGTGTGTGTGTGTTATATAATATAAACACATACATTAAAATGAAATAGGAATAGGAAAAAGTAATATAATATATATGACGAAGAAAAGAAGCAGAACGAATGTGAAGGAAGATTAAAGAGGAGAAGGAAAGGAAGGAAATTATATGATTTATGCCCGAGAAATAAAAGTGTGTGTAGTTGTGAGAACAGCAACACCAAATACTACTCTTTCATCTTCCCGCTGACACCATAATGAAAATATATGCCACCGAGTTAAGGGTATGGTATACTTATGGTACATTAAAAGCTCCTTGATTCCTCCAAAGTATACCAGGAAACGGGATCAGATTAACAAAAATAATAGCGGCCTGATGTTGCTTGGAATAGTTTGGAGGACTCGGTAGCAATTAAATTTGCTGTCAAGAGAGTGTCCCTTTAAGGCGATAATATGTTTAGGGCAAATTGGAGGGGTACAGCTTCCTCCAAACTATGCAAGGAAACACACACACACACACACACACACACACACACACACACACACACACACACACACACACACACACACACACACACAAATGCCCCCTTCCTCCCCTCCCCCACACTCAGTTAAATATGTGTTAAAATAGAGATAGGGTGTGTGAGGTACAATTTAACGCTTGGCCAGGCATAATTTCCCAATGTTCGGTCCGTCCTACCAGACACTTTACGAGAACAATATTTTACAATCCAGGAACAGAGGCAGAGCAAGCGATACCTCTCTCTCTCTCTCTCTCTCTCTCTCTCTCTCTCTCTCTCTCTCTCTCTTGTCTGTGTCTGTGTGTCTGTTTTTCTGTCTATCTGTGTATCTGTTTCTCACTTTGTCTGACTATCTTTGTCTGTCTGCCTCTGTTTGTCTGTCTGTCTCTCTATGTCTGTCTCTGTCTGTCTGTCTCTATTTGTCTGTCTGTCTCTCTCTGTCTGTCTGTCTGTATCTACTTGTCTGTCTGTCTCTCTCTGTCTGTCTGTCTGTCTGTCTCTGTGTATCTGTCTGTCTGTCTCTCTCTGTCTGTCTGTCTCTTTGTCTGTCTGTCTTTATGTGTTTATCTCAATGGAGTGGTGAAGGGGTTATCAATGAGTTGTGTGAAGTGAAGGACGGAAGGAAATGATGAAAGAAAGGTAAACTGAAAAAGATGACAACAAAATATAGGTCAACAAAAGGCCAGTAAAGTCTTTAAGATGGAAAAAGGAGGAAAAGAAAGAAGAAAAGAGGAAATGATAGAAAGAAGGAAAGGAGGAAATGATAGAAAGAAGGAAGGGAGGAAATGATGGAAAGAAGAAGAAAAGTGAGAGAGATGAATGGAAAGAAGGAAAGATTTCAAAGTTTGAGGGCAAGGAAAAATTGGATGGAAATAATATCGTGGAGGAAAAATAAGATAAAATTCTGATGGTCACGGTCATGGAAAGACATATGAGGAGGAGGAGGAGGAAGAGGAAGAGGAAGAGGAAGAGGAAGAGGAAGAGAAAGAGGAAGAGGAAGAGGAAGAGGAAGAGGAAGAGGAAGAGGAAGAGGAGGAGGAGGAGGAGGAGAAGGAGGAAGAGCAGGAGGAGGAGGAAGGAGAGGGAGAATGAAAATGAGGAGAATTAGAGGGAGGAGAGTATGAAGGATATGGGGAGGAGAAAGAGAGGAGGAGGAGAGGGAGGAGGAAGGAGATGGGGAGGAAAGGGAGGAGGACGAAGAGGAGGATGAGAGGGAGGAGGATGAGAGGGAGGAGGATGAGAGGGAGGAGGAGGAGAAGGAGGAAAATGAGAAGGAGGATGAAAGAGGAGGTTGTGACGCATCTAAAATTACTATGAATAGAAAAAAAAAGGAAATAGAGAGAACGCAGAGTATGAATAGGAAATAGACAATAAATCACTAAAGTTGGAGAAATGGGAGACCACACGTTCTGAGAAGCAAAGGGGAAAAGAGGAAGAAATTATAGTCAGTAGAAATGAACACTGCATTATCATCTTTTCCGCAAAAATGAAGTGAAATGTAGACGAGTATTTTCCCTCCATTTCACCAAGATTTAACCTCGTCACAGAAGTTGGAAAGGCTTTATTCTTGTATATGTTGTTTGTCTGTCAGTGTGTCCGTAAACAAGATATTTCTCAAAAAGTTACGAACCGGTTTTCAGAAATTTAGCGGGCTACTAATTCCTCCAAAATAAAAAGACATAGAACTGTATCTCGGTATATGAGTTGGGTATACCTGTTTTGTAGCACAGTGTGGAGGAATCTGTAGCCCTGAATACGGTCCACAACAACAGACCCCATACATATACAATTTATTACAAGAGGGAAAAGGTCAGATATTTTCCCAACTCCCTGTGCGTATAGATAATATTATTGTCCCTGCCAGTACATGCGTCCCCTTGTGTGTGTGTGTGTGTGTGTGTGTGTGTGTGTGTTTTAATTATAGCATGCAAGCAACGTGTGACTCAATACAAGGGTACATACATACATTGAGTGACTTTTTAATTTCCAATCCCCGGTCGAGATAATGCGATGCTCAAGTGTTATTCTCTCATCAACGGGACCTCTCAGTACAGTTATGGCATCGGGAGTATTTGTACAATTACTGACAAAGGCAAAGTATGGCTCTCTTCACTTTCACATCCAAGTCCAATAAGCAAACTGAAGTCGAGATGAAAGTATTTTGCGAGTAAAAACAAAAACAAAAACAAAAGATAAACAAATAATAAACTCAAGCTCAAGTTAAAAGAATCATTCACAAGTTAGAAAATACAATGAAAATACTATAATATAAGCTAGAAAATACAATACAAATACAATGAAAATACAGTAAAAAAAAACTTAAAAATACGATACATGTACAATGAAAATACGTTAATCAAATTTACAAAATACAGTAATACAAAAAATAAAAATACCGTAATAAAAACTAGAAAATACAAAATAATACAATAACAATACAATAACTACAATACAGTAATAAAAAGTACAAAATACAGATACAAATACAAGAACTACAATACAGAAATAAAAGCTACAAAATGCAATAAAAAACAACAACAATAAATTCAATAAAAAGTCAAACCAACACAACCACGAGATGAAACAGCAATTTACAAGTGACTAAAGCACAAATCTGGAAGGGGTGTGCATTACATTCCAGGCTCTGTGGGGTCACGCTGGAATGGCCTGGAAACAATGGAGAGACCCTGTAATAATCATAAACCAGACGAGAAGGGAAGGAAGGAAGGAAAGCTGCTGCTGTTCATTCTCACCACCACCATTACTACTATCACTATTACTATTACTATCACCTCTCCACCACCATCACTACTATCACTATTACTTAACCTCTCCACCACCATCACTACTATCACTATTACTTAACCTCTCCACCACCATCACTACTATCACTATCACTATTACTTAACCTCTCCACCACCATTACTACTATCACTATCACTATTACTTAACCTCTCCACCACCATTACTACTATCACTATCACTATTACTTAACCTCTCCACCACCATTACTACTATCACTATTACTATTACTTAACCTCTCCACCACCATTACTACTATCACTATCACTATTACTTAACCTCTCCACCACCATTACTACTATCACTATCACTATTACTTAACCTCTCCACCACCATTACTACTATCACTATTACTATTACTTAACCTCTCCACCACCATTACTACTATCACTATTACCTCTCCATCATCACTACTATCACCTCTCTAGCATCACCAGTACCACCTCTCCTCTCGACCTCTCCACCACCACCACTACTATACTACTATCACTATTACTATCACCTCTCCACTACCATCACTACTATCACTATTACTATCACCTTTCCACCACCATCACTACCATCACTATTACTACCACCTCTCCACCATCATCACTACTATCACTATTACCTCTCCACCACCATCACTACTATCACTATTACTATCACCTCTCCACCACCATCACTACTATTACTACTCCCTCTCCAGCATCACCACTACCACCTCTCCTCCCGACCTCTCCACCACTACTACTACTACTACTACTACTACTACTACTACTACTACTACTACTACTACTACTACTACTACTACTACTACTACTACTACTACTACTACTACAACTACTACTACTACTACTACTACTACTACTACTACTACTAGTAATACAATTAATCGTTGTGGGTTAAGACAAAGAGGAAAAAGAACATATCATATTTCAGTTGATATTCTCAGGGATCAACAGAAGTAAACAAAAACAAACAAACAAACAAACAAACAATAAACAAAATGGACAATTCGTCACTGAAAAAAAAAGATAAAAATAGTTCAATTCGTCAGTCGCTATATCACAGGTAAAGACAAAAAAAGGGGGGGGGGTATGGGGGGGGGTATGGAGGGGGTATGGAGTGGCAAGTTGTTTGTTTGTTCGTTCGTTCGTTAGCTTGTTTACTTTTGTTTGTTTGTTTGTTTGTTTGTGTTTACGTGACTGAGAAAAATAACGTAAATAACAACATGGATTAAGAAAAAATAAATAAAAAGAGGGTGAAATGGAGTGGCAAGTTGTTTGTTCTGTTCGCTCGCTTGTTTACATTTGTTTGTTCGTTTGTTTTTGTTTTTGTTTACGCTGCCACTGACCTGAACACGTCCGGATCTTTTCCCCGTCTCTCTCTCTCTCTCTCTCTCTCTCTCTCTCTCTCTCTCTCTCTCTCTCTCTGAAGTGTGTATATATTTTTTCAGGGGCTTTGATTGGCGGGTGTTTTCATGTGTCTGTTTTGAATCGTCTGGCCGAAGAAAGAAAGTAAAGTTGAAGTGGAAACGCTTGAGAGAGAGAGAGAGAGAGAGAGAGAGAGAGAGAGAGAGAGAGAGAGAGAGAGAGAGAGAGAGAGAGAGAGGAGAGAGAGAGATATATATATATATATATATATATATATATATATATATATATATATATATATATATATATATATATATATATATATATATATATATATATATATATATATATAGAGAGAGAGAGAGAGAGAGAGAGAGAGATATATATATATATATATATATATATATATATATATATAGAGAGAGAGAGAGAGAGAGCGGAGAACAACAGGAACGTGAATGATTGAATGAGTGAGGTTTGAGGAGGTCGACAGTAGAGGTGTGTGAGGAGGGAATACGTTGACAGGTTGAAGTGTGAGGATGGAATAGATTGACAGGTGAGATGTGAGGAGGGAATTGGTTGACAGGAGAGGTGTGAGGAGGGAGTTCGTTGACAGGTGAGGTGTGAGGAGGGGAAATAACTGTCAAATGAGTTGTGAGGAAAGAAGGTTGATAGGTGAGATGAGGAGTGAAGAGACTGACAGGTGAG
>JAWQEG010006342.1:0-12500 GCA_033782935.1 Petrolisthes cinctipes
CTGCAACACTCACTGTCCCTTCCACCTGAGACACACAAATACGACAAGAGTTGAGCACTATGATGGCGAGGTAATATCATTGGCTGGCCCTTGGTAAACTGTGCTTCTCGTTGTCTCATATTATTCTCCAAGTGGACATTAAAACCAGGGAGAACGGATGCATAAAATGGAGAAATCAAGGGTGAACTAACTAAACTCACTGCTGGTTATTGCCTGAAATGTCTCGCAATAACGATTCTGAAATGCAGGAGAAAGTGAGTGCGATGAGAGTGAGTGAGTGTTGTCGCTCGGTGATGGGTGTTTCATAGTGCCTCGTGTCTTCGCTTCTCCCAGCTCTCCCTGCCTCTCAACCATCCCACTCGAGCCAATTACGCAAATCCTGTAGCGCAGAGAGTCAGGTGAGAGCGAGTGAAGGAGGATCTCACTCCCCTTCTGAATGAGACAGCCAACGAGGGTTACCTATGTGCTTCAAGCTGAGGTGGACGGATTATTATACAGTACAATACCGGGGTCACCATGGAGCTGTTCACAATGGGAGAATTTACTCTGCTTGGACACTTCTCAGTCATAGGTAAAGAGCATAGAGAGTTATTAACGTTTCTCTGACTAACACTACGAGATATTACATGCGATAGTAGAGCCATTTGTGGTACGGTATATAGCATAAATGTGTGATATAGGAAAGTAGTATACAGCATTCACTTTTTACGATTGATAACCCTTTAAAAATAAATGACGTCTTGTTCAGCATCCTTGAACCAACAGAATAATGTTATAAGATACTCATGACTACCGGGTGTCTTTTATCAGGCATAATTCTCCAGTAAACTAGTTACATTTTCCGCCCTCTTTATTCCTCAGGCCTTATAAAGACTACATCAGCCCCTTCATTGAATACCGCTCACACGTTTAGGGACAATGTCGGACTTCAAAAGGGATACTTAATGCCTTTCACAGGAGAACTAATCGTCTCATCAGTGACCCCTTCACATTTTCCTCTGCCCTTGATCACTGTCTCTGGCAAAAATGTCATCCCATTTTTTTTTTCTGGCATACATTTCATCCCATTCTTTCTTTTTCTGGCATACATTTCGTCCCATTCTTTCTTTTTTCTGGCATACATTTCGTCCCATTCTTTCTTTTTCTGGCATACATTTCGTCCCATTCATTCTTTTTCTGACATACATTTTCGTCCCATTCTTTCTTTTTCTGGCATACATTTCGTCCCATTCTTTCTTTTTCTGACATACATTTCGTCCCATTCTTTCTTTTTCTGGCATACATTTCGTCCCATTCTTTCTTTTTCTGGCATACATTTCGTCCCATTCTTTCTTTTTCTGGCATACATTTCGTCCCATTCTTTCTTTTTCTGGCATACATTTCGTCCCATTCATTCTTTTTCTGACATACATTTCGTCCCATTCTTTCTTTTTCTGGCATACATTTCGTCCCATTCTTTCTTTTTCTGACATACATTTCGTCCCATTCTTTCTTTTTCTGGCATACATTTCGTCCCATTCTTTCTTTTTCTGGCATACATTTCGTCCCATTCTTTCTTTTTCTGGCATACTACACCCACAGCTTCTGCTCCATAAATAAAACTTGCTAATTATGACTCACAACTTCCAAATTTCTGATCCCACTGTGTTCATTCCTTCTGATCTCGTAATAATTTATGTTGATGACTTAAAGTAGTTGCTGAACGATGGTAAAAAAGGTACCGATTGACTTAATTTAGTCAATTTCATACTATATAAAGTTTAATCATAAGGACAGACCAATGAGAGACAGATAGGCAGGCAGGCAGAGGGAGAGATAAGTAAATTGACCGAGAATACCTTAGGCATAACTATGAAAACCCAGAGTTGCATAATGACGAAGGAAAGCTCTTTTATGAACTACATTATGCCAGCCAAGGCATGAGAAGGTGTTGGGAAACTTAAATTTGTTTGAAAGTTAAAGCTTAACTATAAAATAATAATATTAAAATACTTAAGTTTACATAATTCCGCGAGACAAACGTTAATCTTCTAAATTTTCTGGTGCATTCCATCATTTCGAAATTCCCAGAAGAAAATGGTTATAAGAGCTGTGTAAATACCGTTCAGATGCAGTGCCAGTAGTGGAATAAGATGATGGCAAGACTGGTGAAGGAAAGGAGGGAGGAGGGGAAGGGATAGAAAATGTGACAAGGTAAAGTTCGTCAAAATCTAATAAGAATCGTGTCTATTTCATTAGCATCAGTGTAATCATTTGAATTGTTGTACAGTAAGGAACACTAAAAAGTATACAGTATACTAATTCCAAAGGAGATCTTATTGTGTATTTATTTACTGTCTCTAGGTATTCGAAGCACACACCTGAATACTTATTAGTGCTCGTGACTGTACTGTTGTCGTTTGTTTTTCTTCATATTCATTCGTGTATGGCTATGGATCACTTGCCCGTTTAGAGTTCCCAAGGGAGCCATGTTAATTGTCGTTTATAAAAGAGTGAATAAATACTGAACCATTATGCTAAACGGTGGGATGGGTCGTAGTGGAGCAGGGATGGGAAATTGCTTCGAACAAGTTGTCTCGTGAAAGCGTCCCACTCTTACCCTTTTTCTGTGTGTGTGTGTGTGTGTGTGTGTGTGTGTATGTGTGTGTGTGTGTGTGTGTGTGTGTGTGTGTGTGTGTGTGTGTGTGTGTGTGTGTGTGTGTGTGTTTTATATGTAAGTGTTTTTTTAATTTTTTTTTTTTTTTTTTTATTTTGTGCGATTTTTTTTTTTTTTTTATGTTACTGCGTATAGAAAAATGTTGATAATGAGTACATGCACTTGACATTCAAATGAACGAGAAGGAGTTAAGCTATTTGCATAGCCCTTAAAAGCTTATTTTTCTCCTCGCACACACATAAATACACCCACGCACACACATGTACACACATACACGACACGACACACATCTACACACATACACGACACGACACACATGTAAACGCCACCTTGCACACACATGACACATATTCGTACACAAGCCTACACACAAGCCTGCGCTCACACACACACACACACACACGCTGCACTCATCCACACACACACACACACACACACACACACACACACACACACACATAATCCTACACACATGCTGCACTCATTCACACTCACACACACACATAAGCCTGCACTCTCACACACACACACACACACACACACACACACACACACACACACACACACATATAATCCTACACACACGACACATACATATACCTGCACTCACACACACACACACACACACACACATAATCACACAGAAGCTCTCATCTCCCTCTCCCTTCCCAGACCCAGGTAAGATAATAACTTGAACGTGATTGGATGGCAGGAGAAAACAAACCTTGGGGATATTATTTTGTCACTCACTTGCCACTAATTTGATTTCGGACCGCGGGAGAACTTCTTGAGGATTTGATCTTTTATCCCTTACTGTAAAAATGTATTGTTTACGTGTGTGTATGTATGTATGTATGTATTTCTCGTTTTGAGGTTTTGTTCCTTTTCTCTTACTTGGAAAATTATACTGTTTTTGTGTATGTTGTTGTATGTATTTATCTTCTTGTTGTTGTTCTTTTTCTCTTACTGGAAAAATATATATATATATAGTATTTGTATATGTATGTATGTATTTCTCTTCTTTAGTGTTTGTTCTTTTTTTCAATGCGCTCTAATGTACCAAAACTATATTATATTACCCTTTAAAACTGAATGTAGTCTGCATTATACACACTACCTTGGAAGGATCAGTTGACCCCCAATAATACGAGCACTTATACTACACTTCATTTATACAATCTCGTGTTTTGCATTCCCCACGCTCTGAAAAAAAAAAAAAAAAAAAATAGATAAAACTGCAAAACATACAATGGTAAAGAAAGCCATTAGTGTATTCAAGAGTGTTATAGGATTTAAGGTTCCTGTGATTGTATACCAGAATGTGTCTTGGTGGCTTGTGGTTCTTACTGACTATGCCATGAAACAAGCTCCTTCAATGCAGATGGTGTTTCGTGGCATCGTTTGAAGGACTCACTAACCTCCATTTTTCTTCGGACGACATCACGGGGTCCGTAGGGATCGAACGGGCTTAAGAGTTTTAGAATCTCTGGAGGGGAAATATAATACCTAACATTGTTCGTAAATATACAGTGTTAAACAGGGATCGTGTTGTTCATATGTCCGAGAGTAAATTATATATGTATTACACACATACATACACATTACATACATACACATTACATACATACACATTACACACATACACATTACACACATACACATTACATACATACACATACATATTATACACATACACATTACACACATACACATTACACACATACCCATTACACACATACATTACATACATACATTACACACATACATTACTTACTTACAACAAACCACACTGAAACCTAGACTACATATAATTGCAAAACTTAATTAATGACCAGATGTTTCGTTATTATTCAGACGTTTCCACTAATTTTCTGAACACGACGAATGGAGAGGAAGGGGTGGGGAGAGGTAGGGTATCATCTCCTCCCCCCCCCCCTTATAATGGTGGTGATGGTGGTGGTGTTGGTGTTGTATTTTGTATCCCCTTTCACGATTTCCTGGGTTACGTGGAAGCCAATATAATTATAGTACACGTTACTCAACTTGTGAAGGTTTAATGGAGTATAATAATAATTTGGATTCTCTTTTATCATATTGTCCAAAGTAAGGCCAACTGACTGGTTTGTTCTCTCTCCCCTCCCTCCCCCCCTCCCCTCTCCATCCCCCCTCCCTCCCAACCCCCCTCCCCACCACTACTGTGTGTTATTACTCCCTACTCCCTCCCTCCCCTCCTTCTTCCCTTACTCTGTTATTACTCCCTACTCCCTCCCCTCCTTCATCCCTTACTCTGTTATCACTCCCCTCTCTCCCTCCCCTACTCTGTTATTACTCCCCACTCACTGCACTGCTCTTCCCCACATACTCTGATAATATTTCCCACTCACTCCACTCATCACTCCCCCACTTTGTTATTACTCCCTCCCCTCCCTCTCCCTTCCCCCAGTCTGTTATTACTCCCTCCTCTCCCCTCCCTCTCTGTTATTACTCCCTCCTCTCCCCTCCCCCAATCTGTTATTACTCCCTCCTCTCCCCTCCCTCTCTGTTATTATTCCCTCCTCTCCCCTTCCCCAATCTGTTATTACTCCCTCCTCTCTCCCTCTACCCTCCCCCACTCTGTTAATACTCCCTCCTCTCCCTCTCCCAATCTGTTATTACTCCCTCCCCTCCCTCTCCCCTCAACCACTCTGTTATTACTCCCTCCTCTCCCTCTCCCCTATACCTCTCTCTCTCTTATCCACATGTAGGTTCCCAGTGGCCCGCTCAGTTATGTTGCTTCTCACTGAATGGAGGTCGTTAATTGGCAGCAGGAGCGACGGTAGGGATGACATGCTGTGGGGGACCTTATGTACCAGGTATAAGGCATGATGTTTTGTCAGTCGTGTTTTATTCAGCGAAAAAAATATAGGCAACATTTTATGAAAGCATCACTGTCAATAATCAGGTTCCATCACTGTCCATAATCAGGTCCCATCACTGTTCATAATCAGGTCCCATCACTGTCCATAATCAGGTCCCATCACTGTCAATAATCAGATTCCATCACTGTCAATAATCAGGTCCCATCACTGTCAATAAACACATCCTATAACTGTCAATAAACACATCCTATCACTGTCCATAATCACATTTTCCCTGCCATCACCTCTATGTAACCTGCATAACCAACCAGCCATCACCTACCTCTATGATTGTAACCTGTTGTACCCCACCTTGCCCTCTGTTACAACCTACAGTAGCCTAAAGTGTCATAGTCAACACCAGTTGACTTGTGCTGTTAGAAGGTACAACATGTGGTATTTTTGGGACAGACACTGATGAGCAGGTCTTGTGAAGTAAGGAGTGTGATGTTATTATTATTATTATTATTATATATATATAAATATATATATATATATATATATATATATATATATATATATATATATATATATATATATATATATATATATATATATATATATATATATATATATATATATATATATATATATATATATATATATATGTTTATACATTTTTATTACTTTTGTGTGTGTTAAGGTTATGGTCATCATGCTACCAGTTCCCTTCCTCCCTCCCTCCTTTATTTATGTCATATTGTGTTTGTACTTTTATTCACTATCCTTGTATATATATAATTTTTTGTCTACGTTTTCCTCTCCCTCTCCACACCACCACCACTTATGTCCTTCCCTCTTGTTTTTTTATTTTGGGTGGTTCTTTCTTTTCTAATGTGTTTCCCCATCAGTGTGTCGCCTGTGCCCCTCCTTCTGCTTCCCATTTCTGTCCCTTTGAAGCGAGAGAAACACAAAAATATCTCCCTACCGTGGGAAATGGAAAGGGGGAGGGAGAACCTGCATGTGAGGGAAAGGAGTAGTAGCCAGCGAGTATTCCAAGCAGTACTGTACCTGGTTTTATTTATACCTACACTGCACTGCCCCCCTGTGAATATATGTACTAATATTAACCCTGGTAATACAATAACAGAATGCATGGCTGAGGCGTATTTTCTGGGTGTGCGAGGAGGGGGCAGCGTACACACACACATATATTATATAAGAATAAACCCATGATAGTGAAATATATATACATCCATCTATTTTCTACTCTGGATGTTATGTATGTCAGAGTCTGTATATAAACTCATGATAGAGAAATATTTATACATCCATTTATTTTATACTCTGGATGTTATGTATGTCAGAGTCTGTATATAAACCCATGATAGAGAAATATATATACATCCATCTATTTTCTACTCTGGATGTTACGTATGTCAGAGTCCGTAATCAGATAATTAAGAAATGAGAATAATGGGTGAACAGTCAGGCATAAAAAATATATACAGTTGCAGACACTTGAAACATACACACTTCAGACGGACCCCTTATCAAGCATAGAATAGGTCGCTTCACTGCTACACACATCGATACATTCTCTACTCCATAAGCTCAATGAGGGGAACAGTTTCAGGTGGTGTGTCTTGTTTCATAGTCGTACAGTCACGAGCACTAATAAGTATACAGCTTTGGTTGAAACTTTGAACAGTGCAATTCACCAACGAAGCAATTCCAGTGGAGAGATTATTGTGCTTTTATTTACTGTCTCTAGGTATTCGAAGCACACCTGAATGCTTATTAGTGTTCGTGACTGTACAGTTGAGCAAGTAGAAAGTGCAAGAAAAACATGGCTGTTTATGGCAACATCTGGCAGTTCTTTGTAGTAAACCCTCGTATCTTTATGAATTAATCACTGGGAACCCAGAGCCAATGTAAGGTGGAACGTGATTGGCTGAACTTTGAGTGGTGGTGAAGTAAATCTTATCATCCCATTTTACGTAAAGTAATATGTGGTAGAACAAATTGTAGGAAGTAATTCTACAACAGTTATGTATTGAACAATGGTAGTGTAACAATGGCGTAATTTGCATTATTGATCTGTAAAACGTTAATAGCAACACAGCACAGGAAAGCAGCATTGGTTTGTTGGTTGTTTCGTGTTTTCACGATATTCGAATATGAATCAGATTCGAAGGGAGAGAAACGACATTGCTCCTGTAATAAATCGGATGCTGAGCATATGTTTTGTCAATTTCTGTGGCCATTTGCTCTGGCACACAATGACTGTTACAATGATTTGGTAATAAATTAACAATTAACTTTTTCTAGCTGCTAGGAACACAGGGTGTTAGTATTTGTTATTAGTACATTAAAACACGTTGATAATGATACTGAACCAACGACTTGAAGTTCATTCATTGTGCTACATATGCTCAGCATCCGATTTATTACAGGAGCAATGTCGTTTCTCTCCCTTCGAATCTGATTCATATTCGAATATCGTGAAAACACGAAACAACCAACAAACCAATGCTGCTTTCCTGTGCTGTGTTGCTATTAACGTTTTACAGATCAATAATGCAAATTACGCCATTGTTACACTACCATTGTTCAATACATAACTGTTGTAGAATTACTTCCTACAATTTGTTCTACCACATATTACTTTACGTAAAATGGGATGATAAGATTTACTTCACCACCACTCAAAGTTCAGCCAATCACGTTCCACCTTACATTGGCTCTGGGTTCCCAGTGATTAATTCATAAAGATACGAGGGTTTACTACAAAGAACTGCCAGATGTTGCCATAAACAGACATATTTTTCTTGCACTTTCTACTTGCTCAACTGTACATGGTACGAATTCATTCTAAGGGCTCATTCTACATTGGCTTTGGTTTGTTATGATCCTCCCCAACTACACTTGTCAAGTCTCAATTATATCCAACAAATTCAGTGTCCATATCCAAATAATCTGTCAGGTAGTTTCATTATTACCAAAGTTTGATAGTGGAATCATCAAATTCATCCAATAATTCACTCATGAGTCATTTACACAGTTAAGTTTCTTTCGTTATGGTGCTTGCAAACCAAAACAAACCACTATGTAATCGGCACTTAGTCATCAAAAGTCACACAAGTTCCAGATAAATTAATCCACTCGTACCAATAAGCTTGTATCAGGAAATGGACACTAACACTAGAGGAATCCGGCAGCTTATGCAACTCGGGTAAATTTGTATGTAAAGTGCATGAGTGGACGCCGTTTGGAAGCAATTTAAAGTCTTATAATATTAAAAGACCCGAGGATAATTGTTAAATTATATTCCACAGTACACCAGAGGGAAAATTTCTGCCTCAAGAATGTAAAAATTATGTATGAGAAATATTCGAACACTAAATCAAATGCAAAGTTATAAGTAGACGAGAGAAAATTTTAGAAGAAACTAGAGTAGCATAATATTTTTGAGGTTCTTTAATCTTGCGTACTTTGGGAGTTTTGAGGATATTCTTGAATGTAATAAGGAGGTATTATTATATGTAAGGACTTTGAGTATTATAAATGAGACATTCACTACGACATTGGGGTATTATTTCTTAGGTTACATGACGGTAACTTGACGTAGTAATGAAGCTCATTATATACTCCTGATATTGCTATGACTTTACTTAGTTTGTAAACCAGATTCTTTATTATGTCTTTCAACAAACTTATACAATGGCATTAGCATAAAGAATTATGAAAACGTGTAACTAACTTCACAACTTCTTCTTTGTGGTTCAGTAAAGTCTAGAATTTATAACATCATTATCATCAATTCCCCATTTTCCTTTATACAAGAGGTTGGGACACCAGAGACCAAAAATGAACACATGAAATTATACTAGTAGAGGAAGGAACAGAAACACCAGTAAAATGGGTTACACTCTTATTCATATTCCCCCTTTTCAAGTGCAGAAATGTCTTAGTTTCGTCATTATACTTATACTGAAGTTCCAAGTTAGACTCTTCAATCACCTTATGATTTTCGTAATCTACTGTCACGTGTCATGATGTGAAATACAGATCGAAGTTAGAATAATAATATAACGAGTAGTCTGTCTATATACTCTAGAGAAACGAATAATTAATCCAGTGACTGAATGTCCCTTATAGTTCATTGGAGGCTGCATGAAGACTAACCTAATCAGAGTAAGGGCCGAATCCAGGCTAATCCTCAAGAGTGACGAAAGCGACCAGATCAAAGAGACGGTCACCAACCAAACTCATGCGCTCAGACAAATTCCCTCACCCTCCCACACAGAAGCCAAACCTACAGAGACGGTGTGTTTGAGTTGCGCACACACACACACACACACAGTTAACACAGACATGCAGACCACTCACTGAAGACCCTGTGTTTGAGTTGTATATACAGTTACACGTATATACACATCACTTCAAACCCCCCACTGGTATAATCCAACACTAACTTAGCCTGGGGCATCTTTTGATAAACACACGAAAAAAAAAAAAAAAAAAAAAACAATTGAAATCTCTCGTCCATCGTCCCCATCAGTATATATAATTATGCATGTTTGTTTGTTTGTTTGTTTGTTTGTCTGCTGCACTGACGAGTAGGGAATATTTCGCTGTCACTGTTATATCCCCTTGCTCGCACCAGTTTAACTCATTTCTGTTCCCTAATTTTGCCAGACTCTGAAATCAGGGCCAGTGGAGCCAAATTGAGTCGAGGGAGGGTTGGAATATCACCGTGGCAATATTTTTTTTTTTTTTTTTTTTTTTTTTTTTTTTGTAAGCCATTAAGTCCCATCACCCGTCCCCCTCTTGTTTGTTGTCCTTACGCACCTCGGCCAAATTATGCCCAGAAGAATATTGGCACCGTTGTTGGTGTTGCCTGTCACTCTCTGTCTCGCCTTTGTGGTCTCGTATTTTGACCATGTAGGAGTTCAACGGTACTGAACTCTGTCTTTCATGTACAGTTGCCTCAAGGTATTTCTTTACCCTCTGTGGTGGCTGTGGAGTACATGTGGCATCGTTGGACATGTTCGGATCACATTTAATACAGTATAATTTCACATCTTATACATTATTAACATTGAAGATTCCGAAACAGTGACTTATTGTGTTATCCGTAAATAACAGGGAGATTGGTCTCACTCATAAATGTTTCTCTAGTATTGCTACGCTGCCACATCTACTCCAGACACAAGAGTGGGGGTAAACCCGGTAAAGGAACACCTTGAGGCAACTGTAGGCTACACACCTGGTCAACTCTGAAAACTCTCTCTATTGACATCCATCTTGCCTTTTTGCTACGTAGATTTATGCTCCTTCAAACGCAGTGTGTCTAGGCATCTCGAAAGAAATTGAATATAATGTTGATCTCTCTCCTTTTCGGGAAAAATAAATGAGTTTCTGATTTTGGTTTCCTTCGATGGATAGTTAACTTTCTATTCACAAGCGTATAATGAGGATTGCACGATTCATGAAAAAATCTCAAACATAATGCATACATACATATATACATACATACATAAATACCGGTACATATTATATACATACATACATACACACTTACAAGCACATATGTCACTTGTGTAAGCATTAATTTGTTCTGGGTTAGTGAAGAGCAGGAAATCTGTGTCCGAGTCTGTACGTAATATTAAATAATAAATTGCAGTGCTATGGACAAGGGGACAACAAGGACAAGGGTGCTTACTCCAAACTGTTCTATAACACACACACACAAGCAGACACACACACACACACACGCACACACGAACACACATGCAAAAACACCCGGACACAGACACACACACACGCAGACACACACACACACAGAAACACCAGGACACAGACACACTCACGCAGACCCACACACACACGTAGACACAGACACACACACACGCACACACACACACACACACGCACACACACACATGCAGAAACACCCGGACACTCGCACACAGACACACACACACACACACTCACACACAGACACACACACACACACACACACACAAGCACTTTACAGAGAGAACAACATGGGGTCACTGACATTTTCTTTTGCTTCGTTTCCAGTTATCCAAATTTTTCACTTGGTTTTCATTCCGCTGTATCACGTGTATTTGAAATTTAGGAATGCACAGATACACGATTATTCATTTACATACACACATACGGGTACTCACATACACGTACGCATGTAACATACAGACGCACACGCATATTCACACATAATTTATATCCTCATTAATACAAACCCACATAAATACACTATATAAACAAGCCCCGGTAATCAGATAAATTAACGCTAACCATTAACACAGCAACATAGGCATATAATCACGTTATCGCAATTACAATATGAATTATACGAGCATAAATTATTAACTCGCACACATTGGGTTGTACTTATTCTGCGTAAATGTGTTGGGTAGGACGGCAAAGTTGTGACCATGAGCTCTTTGCCACACCTAAGGGGACAGCTATAAGAGTACTTAATTCATGTGTTGGTAAATATGGAGTGACTTAATTCCTCCAAACTATTCCAGGCAACAGGATACCATTCATTTTGTTCATCTGGTCCTGTCTCCTGGTATACATTGGAGGAATCAAGGGGCTCCAATGTATGTATGTACCAAAAGTGTAATGTTCATCTAACCTGCATGGATAAATTATGAGTTGTAGGCAAGAACTTTGGTGGTGGTGTTGACAATGGTGTGTGTTGTACCGATACGATGGCTGTGTGGTGTGTCTATGGAGGCATCGTATATACCGTGACCACGCCTTATTAGTTACTCCAGATTCACCTTAAGGACCCTATGATCGTGTACGAAAATTATAGGCTTTTGATTTATTCCTCCTGACCATGCCACGAAACAAGCTCCTTCCCTATAGGTGGTGTTACGTGGCATTATATTTGAAGGACTCGTTTATCCCTTCTAATCTTCTAACTACATACATCACAGGGTCCCTTAAGGGGGTGCAGGATTAGG
>JAWQEG010006342.1:17500-20000 GCA_033782935.1 Petrolisthes cinctipes
ATCATACCATTATCATACCTTAAAGTTATTCCTAACACTCGATACAAACATTTTACATTAGAATCTATTTTTTTTTTTTTCATACACACAGAGAGTAAATATTGAATGTAATTGTACCCATGACCACAGAGCATATTGCGAATAAAATATAGTCCTATATATATATAAAATGAGGATATAATATTCAAGGATGTAATACAATTTTGATACATTGGAGCGTCTTGATTCCTCCAATGTACAGTAGGCCCTATGTCAGGAAACAAGATCATATTAACAAATACAATGGTCCTGTTGCCTGGAATAGTTAGTAAGATATAGTTGCTCCATATTTTCTGACACTGTAATATCCCTTTTAGACGTGGAAATAAAGAAGTTGTTGGTCTGGGTTCGCAGCCAAAGTATTTTCCCTCATGGGTGGAATGCCGAGAATGTAGTGAGTAAATTTAAGAGGAGAATTTCATGTTGGTGAGTTGGAAGGTCTCTGATTCCTCCAAACTAGGCCACGAAACAGATCTCCTATTAGTAACACTGAGGGCGTCTGTTTCGTGGCATAGTTTGGAGGAATCTCAGAGCTTCCAATTCACCGACAAGAGAATCTTCCCTTAAGCAACGGAGCCTCTACTACACTTTATTAAGCAGAAATAATCTTCGTTTCTGCATGGCGTGTGGTAATTAACTTAACCTCCACTACGTATTTTCATAATATATTCCAGTTTAGCAAAATAATAGAAAAAGTGTTCAAATATTTTACACAATAACCAAAATATGTAACCCCTTGCCTTCAGATTTATATTCAAGTCGGTATTATTATACTTTAAGAGTTTAATCTTTTCTCTGCATACGAGTATTACAATTTGGAATGAATTACAAGAAGTATTATATTTCGATGCCAGTTTTACTGTAGGATTAATACACAGCATATCATAACATTACTGTATATAGTAACATTATACGTTTTAATATACGAGTGTGTGCGTGCGTTTGTGTGCGTTTAGGGTTTTAGGAGATGTGGACGTAAGGAGAGAGCTAGGGTGGCTGAATCCAATATTTGTTAGGTCGAACGTCAGGAATAATTTGCAAGATGAAAGGAGCCACTAAAACTCGTTATCATAACATTAAAGTCTTCGACCACTCTACTCTATTCTATATCTTCAACTTGGACCATGTACCATTCTGGCTTCAGCTCCTCTTGACTTCAGTTTTCCTTTTATTTTTTATATTTTTTTTCTGTCAATTCACTTTTTCCTCTTACAAGGATCATTGGACCATTATCCCTTTTCCTCTCTCCCAGCTCTTTCCTCCCTTCCCCTTCTGCCAGGCAACGCATCCTTCCTTCCTTCCTTCCTCTATTCCAGTCCCTCTGTTGTCCATTTCAGGGGAAAACCTGTACAGTCCAAAACAAAACTCTTGCTTAACTTTTCTATTCTGTTTATGGCCTCTTGCAAATCCTATTGTTTGTTCTTTATTTTACCAACGACTTAGTTTTTAAGGGGATAACCTATTGTTGGTAATTTGGAAGGCGAGTCAATCCTCAAAACAAAGTCAGGAAACAGCAGATCCCTTACTAGTATTGCCTGACATTGAGGGGACTTATTTCATGCGATAGTTTGCAGGAATCAGTAGCCTTCTAATTTATCTATGAGAGGTTCTTCCCTTTAATTAAGTAACCACAGACGAATCAATCGCTTATTTCTCGACCATAATTATAAAACGATACGTACTAGGTTAAGGGGAGATTCTCTTGTTGGTAAATTGGAAGGCTACCGATTCCTCCAAACTATGCCATGAAACACACACCCCCATAAGTAAGATTAATTGAAGGTCGTCTGTTTCCTGGCAGGGTTTGGAGGAATCAGTAGCACTCCAATTTACCAACAAGAGTATCTCCCCTTAAAGTTAAAAAAAAAAAAAAAAGTCAGAGAAATCAGGGGTCGAATCTGATGCAAAAAAAAAAAAAAAAAAAAAAAAAAAAATATCACAGGTTTTAGATTTAATCCTCACTGCTCTGGTTAGGATGATGGTGACTAAAGCAGCGGGGGTCATCGTCCTTTTAATCATCATCATTCGTCCGACAATTATATTCACTATCTATTTTTACCAATAATAGCAACATTATTTTCAACATTATCTTCACCATCATCATTCTTATCACTACATTCACAATCACCACCATCATCATAATTATCACTACATTCACCATCACCACCATCATCATAATTATCACTACATTCACCATCACCACCACCATCACTATCACTACATTCACCATCACCACTAGCATCACTATCACTACATTCACCATCACCACCATCATCATACCTATCACTACATTCACCATCATCACCACCATCACTATCACTATATTCACCATTACCACTAGCATCATTATCACTAAATTCACCATCACCACTATCATTAATACCACATTCACCATCACCACTAGCATAACTATCACCACATTCACCATCACCACTAGCATCACTATCACTACATTCACCAT